>UELV01179300.1:0-62340 GCA_900490015.1 Megastigmus stigmatizans | reverse complement strand
AAACAAAATATACCCGATGTAATGAAAAGGCTTGAAGATGACATACCAAAACTACTAGCATATGGAAAATTGAGAAACTTAATAGGTATTGATGAAGCAGTAACCCAAGAAAAGCAAACCACGTTGGCCTTACAAATTATTTTTAAATATTTCAACCAAAAGTATGAATATTTATTTAAAAAATCAATGGTATGTACAAATTTACTAAGTCATACGACTACACAATAATAAAATATACTAATAAGCATTAATTTTATTACAGGGAGCAGAATCAATAACTATAGCGCATGCCAATCCTTGTATAATTTGTTTAGATATGAAACATTTTCTAATTTCAATTTTTAACAAATTAGGCTTTCTAAATGCTAATAATAATTCATTTATTTGCAGCTCCATCCGAACAGCAAAGCGATGATGAAGTTTTACCAGAATGTAATAGTTATACATTGGTAATAGACTATGTACAGACAGAGTATATAAACAATATTAGCGAAGCTGTAATCATGCTCATCGCTTCTTACTTTGTTTTGAATAATGTATGGCCTGACGAAGTTAATTGCTTTTTGGAGTATGCTCAGATGAGGTGGTTCAATATCTACGTAAATGATTCAAATACAAGAAGTAGAAGCCAGATCATTACTAAAAAAGTGTATGCATTTTTTAGAAAATTACAAATAATTAATACTAAGGAAATACTCTAAATTTTAAAAACTTATTGTAAGAAAACTTTAATTAAGATAATTAAGATAAGATGTACAGCGTAAATTTATTAATTTATTCCGAAACTACGTTTTAATAAATGTATTTTTATACCAGACCTGAATTTATTTTTATTTAATGTAATCATATTACGTGTATATGCAATGTGTGTATTATAACCTCAAATAGTTTTTCTATGAACCTTGTAATTTTACAAAAAGCATTGTAATTTCGCCATATATTGTAAATTCGCTATGCAAGTTGTAATTTTACTGTAGAAATTTTTATCAGATCTTGGCGAATGTAAAATTACAACCGCGAATGAAAAATTACCTAAACGTAGTAATTTTACCGCTCTCAATGTTGGACACTCTGATTACCTACTCTGAATGTAGTATTTTTACAAAGGTTTTTTTTACAGTGTACCTTACCATGGAACAGCCATTTTTTATTCAAGTAAACATAACGAAATAAAAGAGAGTAGGCCGCAGGTAGGTATTTCCATTCATTCCTCGTCGAGCAGGACGAGCGCAACAAAAAAAACTAGCTACACAACTTGAATTTGCAAATTATCGCGAGAAGAGGGAACACACACACCAACCCATATCCCAACGGCCATCCACGCGCTCTTAAAAAGAAGAGGGAGCACCCAAGCAACCAAAATATGATACTCCACAGGTGTCCGTGTATACAAACAAACGACCGCGGTGCGGGCACCAAAAGAAAGACAACCGCACTTCCGCTCTCGGAAACCCACAGAAGAGAATAGAACACAAAAAAAAAACAGATAATTCTTAAGAGCTGCGTTCTCGCTGCTTACCTCAGAGATATCCCTGTGAGACATTGTTTAAGGCGAGCCGGTAGCATGCTTCGGCGTGGGCATTATCCGTGGCTGGGAGCAGGGCAATAACGTTTCATTTCTCTCCTGGAAATGCTCCGATCCTCTCTTGAGCCGTCGTGCAGGATCGTCACTCTCCCGCACACCTCTCTCGTGCAGCGTTCCCCAAAAAATTTATCCTCTGCAACAGCAGCAGCAGCGATATATCAATCCACCACTGCACACACAGCCACACACACTCCACAGTCCACACTCCGCCAGTTGAAACTGCACGTACACACTCGCGCGAATCGTCCGAACTTTCTCGCGATCTCTCGCGCTCGCCGCGGCATAGAGGCTACTCTCTCAAAAAGCGCGTACACCGTGTATTTTTCTCGCGCAGCATCCAGCCGGAGAAAAACTTAGAAGAGAGACAGAGAGGGAGCGAATAAGTAGCTCGTCGGCGCTCTCCACGTCGCCCACTTTTCACTCTCTTTCCGCGAGTGCGCGCGTTGTATACACAGATCTCTTCTCTCTTCACTGTTCACTCCCTATCTGCACTGTGTTTCTGCTCTCTCTCTCTCTCTCTCTCACTCTCTCTCTCTCTCTCTTCACTTCGCTTCTCTCTCTCTTCTTCCGCGCGCTCAGAGTCCGGGGCCCGCGTAAAAAAAGGGGTCCCCGCGATTTACTTAGTCCGCGTATAAGTATATACCTATACGCAGAATGAAAATGCACACCGTGTCGCGCGCGCGCGCTCGCATCTATTTCTCCTTTGATGCGGGATCGCGGGTAAGTAAGTATATCTTGGCGAACGGACTCGCGCGCGCTCTCTCTCTCTCTCAGTTTGTTTTCACGGAGAGAGGAGCCGCACACACTCTCTGCGCTGGTACACGCGCAGGTATATAGGTATAAATCGGAGCGATTAACGTGTGGTGAAGAGCGAGAGAAAGAGAGAGAGGAGGAAAATGTACACGGCGGTGCGTATTGCAAGAGCGAGAAGGAGAGAGAGAGAGGGGGGGGAGAGTTACACAGGCGTCTTATGAAAGAGGGGCAGAGGGGAGGAGGCACCCACTGCTGCATTCCTCGGGCACAGCCATCTTGGAATGTGACCCCGGGTCCCCCCTTCGGGGCCCGCAACCGAGCTGGCGAGCGTGCAGCGCTGCTCAGGGGGTGGGGAGAGACGAGAGACTCTCTGGAGCACCTGCGCCGCACGCGCGCGCGCGCTCGAGATGGGGCCTCACAGCTTCTCTCTTGATCTTTCTCTCTCTATCTCTTTCTCCTTTTCGCTTTGAGAAAGTGCGTGTAAAGCTGTGTGTGTCTGTGTTATGTTTGCGTGTGCGTTTGTACGCGGGCACGGGGGTAAGGCCGGGGCCCGTCATTATGATTATGTTTAACCCTTTTTCCGCGGAGAGTAGCTGCAGCAGCGGCAGCACAACTCGGCGGCTCCTCTCTCTCTCTCTGTCTCGCGTGTGCGCGCGATATGCGGTGGGAACGTTATACATTTCGTTGGAAAATTATATTGCGAGCAGTGCAGTGCGCGCTGCGCCGGTATATAAGAGAGTAGGTACTGAGGTATGTAGTTTGAGAGCGGGACCCCGCATGTATAGGAACGGATCCTTTGAAAGGAGTTCATGAAGAGGAGTTCCTGAATGTCATGAGAAACGGACGTGTATCTTCGTGAATTTTCTTTGCGAATTTACTGCCGTTGCGCGATTTTTTTTTGTTTTTTTCGAAACCCGATTTACTGCACACCTGAGTTTCGCTTGTGTTTCGTTCTGTTTTTGTTATTAATTTTTAACACGTTGCACAATAACTATGGGAAATTTAAATATATATATATGCAGTACTTACGGCTAAGCAGTACATGCTAAATGAAGTTTGGATTCTGTATAACCAGGCGCTAAAATGAAATTGCAGTATAATAACACTAACTTTAATATATTATGCTGCAGTTCTAGTGCTAGTTATACAGAATGAATTTAAAATAAGAAGTTTATGCTGAAACCGAGTTCATTCATAAACTCTTACGTAATATAATATCTTTGCTTATAATCTAATTAACATACCATTATATGAAATATTCCGTTATAGTTTATAAATTTTCATACATCATCATAAGTACAAAATTATAAACATTATTACTAATATCGAGTATTACTTTTCCATGCTTTGAAATAATAAAATAAACGTCATACGATAGGTATGGAATATAAATATATAGTTCTATGAATAATCTAAAGTATGAATTAAGCCACATGTATATCGTTTGTTAAAACAATTTTTAATGCATATAATAAGGTAGCAGTCGTCAAACACTAAAGTCTAAGATTTCAACACTCGGGTTTTATAATACAACGTTTAAAAAGAAAAAAAAATAACTATACTAAAAATAATTAATGTATGATTAACTTCAATATACAATTCGCAATGTAAATTTAAATAACAACTATCTTAAACTTTGTCCGAACACTCATGGCAATCTTCGACCACGGGTATCACTTCTATTTTATGCCACAAGAGTACATACGTATAAGTAATTTTTTTACATAATTGTAAGATTTTCTAACATGAAATTGTCGTGTATTTTATATAACTGATAGTTAGAGCAGTCTAATGTTTATCTATTTTATTTCGATTTGACCATTAGGTAATTTAAAACGGCTAGTCATGAAAGATTGTACATATTTTGTCAACATAAGAAAGTATTTAATTTTATTGAAGGCATTTAAATAAAATTCACGTAACAAATGTTTGCTAAAATCAGTCTCACGAATACTTTTAAAAATCAGACTAATAACTGCTGGGCGTGCCAATGAAAAAAATACTTTTCAAACGAAAGACTCGTAAAATTATCATGGGAACATACATGTTGTATTTAAAATTAGTCCCAAGTCCACTTTTTTAATAGTTATAACTACGGTAAAGTGGCCGCCCAGTCGTAAAAAAATCGTAAATATAGATATAGATATACAATTTGTTATCTTACGAATTAGTATAAGAATTAATCAAGAACTCGATTGTTTATGATAAAACCAGCGAGCATAGAACTTTTGCAAGTCTTTTTTATCCTTCGATCTCAAACTAGATATTGAAAATTAGTATATGTATATACATCAAACTCTATTTAGGAGTGTAAATCTCTCTACTTCAATTGTTGAGTAATACTAACAAAAACTTACTCTTCATTATGACAATTTAACACGAGCTTATGAAATAAAATGAACTCGAGTTTGCAGTTAGCTCAACTATTTATTTTTCGGACCACATAACGAAAGATGCGATACAATTTTCTGACAAGAGAAATAATAAATTGTCTCTCTACTATTCTTCATCGACTCAGATAATTTTCAAAAACTCACATACAGCTTCTAAGATATATAGTACAAAGTTTGTTGCAAGTAACTTTTTACATTATTAACGCTTACTTTAGACACTCTCTCGACTCTAATGGCATATACAACGGTCCAAATTACTTCAAATTAAGTTCGGCATTATATTTTGGTACTAAAACGTGATTGCAAAATAAAAAAGTGATATCCCCACAGCTTGACATAATTACAATCTCGGTTACATCTCCACTCTTGCGGAGCTTTTTTTTTAAATACTCATCACGCGCAGAAGAAATTGCGCAGTTATATTAAAAACAATAATTAATACTTTATATCCCGTCCAGTTTTTTACGTATAAAACCTTTACAGTATAACCGTTAACTATGTTTAATTTCATTATAATACGTGAGTAATCCCACGTGAAAAAATAAAATTTTTGCAAATAATTCCTTGTGCACCACACGCACACGCGCAAGTTATTTCTAGAAGGTAATTAATCCTAACGGAAAATAAGATAAAAAGTTGAAAATGATTAAAGAAAAAGTGCCTACTTCAAAGTAACGCAAGCTGCGTGCCTATACTCACGTCCGATGGGCGGAAAGGGTCTTATACGCGAGAGAGGCTCCCGGGACCTCCTCTTTCTCATTTTGAACTTTCGACTCATTCCGCTCATTTTGCTCTCTTTCTGTCTCGCTCTTACTCTCCTCCTCTTCTCATTTTCCTCTCTCTCTCTCTCTCTCTCTCTCTCTCTCTCTATCTTCCTCTTTCGCTTACTCTATCATTTGTTCCTTCTCTTTCTCTTTCATCAATCTTTTCTCACCCTCTTTTGAGACATTTTTTCCTCTTTCTTGTATTCTCCTCTTTGACGGTTACAAGTTTTAAAACGTAGCCGACTACAGCGATTTAAATAGTCACGATGTATAGGAGTTTTACTTAGATTTTGTTTAAATATTTTATTTTTATTTGTTGTTATTAAAATTATCAGAAATTGTGGGAGCATAAAAAAATATTTTATATTTATAATAATAATCATGATAGATTTCAATAAAAGATTTTATCGAATACTCAATAATTACATTTTTCCATAATGATATATATTATTTGTTTTCAGTAATAGGATAATTAAAATATCCAATACTAAAAATTAATCTTGCCAAATAATTACCCAACTGTATTTCATAATTCTCTACTTAATTAATGAAATAGAAATTTCTTACCGCACCTGCAAAATTATCATGCGTTAAACTCGCTTCGTTATTAATTTTAATATTTACTTCTATAATAACTTTTTAATTTATATTACTATATAAACTAAGAATCTGAAGTATCATTTCTACACAGTTGCACATTTTAAAAATATAAATGAAAAAATACGATTTTTCGTAAGAACATGGCAGAAATGAAACAATACAAAAACTAAACTTCTTTTCAATATATTTTCAAAGTAGATTTCCTTCCCTAATGACCATAATGCAATGTCATGCTTGCTGTTTCTCATTTTTCTTCTATGCTTATACCTGCACTTCCATCCTGCTGAGATTTTGTGATTGAAAATAAATTTCAAGCTTATAACATGTCTTTATTAAAATATTTTTCAATGACAATTAGGATTGGATAGCGATTTTCATTCTTATGTCGTCATATTTACAATTACATTATTTTAATTATTAGGATAATATAATATTAATATGATTAAGTATAATTATTTCATTTGAAATGATAAAATTATGAATTGAATAAAGTTATGCAAATTTTAAAATTAATGTTATTTGAAACGGATAAACCGTGCACCTGGCCGTATTTTTGAATGCTGAAAGAATAGAAGTCATAGAAGATCAATTATGATCATTTTTTACTTGTCGCACTATAATAATTTGTTAATGCATTATTAATGATAGAAATATAACATTACTTATATGATAAGATGTATTTCGTACATGAGTACAACGAAACACTTGCAGGGATACGGTACTTACACTCAATTACAGATTTCTACATCGCACTTTTCGTTTCGATTATTCATTTTTCAAGTATTTGAGTCCACTAGAGTAGTGGCATAATCCTTGTAATATGCAGAACCTGAGTTTGATCGATAAATTGAGTAAACTTTAAAATTCAACAAAAGAAATAAATAATAGATTATTGTCGGTAACTTAGCACTGCAATAGGCAGAACAAACTTCTAAACCCTTAGACTGCAGCAAATTTTTCGTAAAAATAGGTTTATTGCTTGGGAAAGTTAGTATATTATCTTAGCCTACGTTTGAATTTTTTCGAGCTCCTAAAGTAGTTATTGGGGCAGTCTAAAGGTTTATGTTAATTTCCTTGTCAAAATATTAAATTAAAATTTTAAAAGTAATTGATAAATAAAAATTATTAATAAAATTTACGAAAGAACTAGATGCATCTTAATTCTTCAAAAGCATTAACTCTCAATTACATTTTTTAATCAATTCATATATATTTGCTATGAATACATTTTTTTAAATTAAGTACATTGTCTTTAAAGATTCTATTCACACAAATTGAGTATTTCGATTTTACGATGTAGCATTAATAATTCTTCATTATCTAAATACAATTATGCGGTTGTTTTATTTTCAATATTTATATTAAATAAACGATTTAGTATTTTCAATCGCTATTATTTCAATGAAGCATTACATTAAATAATCTAAGTACAGTTTTTTATATAACTTGATTGTGGCAACAAGAAAAAATCTAACTTGTATGATGAATAAAATAAACGTTTATTCATTACTCTTTTAATTTAATTATGCTAACTTTTTATTTTTTTTAAAACTTATATAGTGAACAATCTAGTGTTTTAAACATAATATTTTTTTATAAAGCATGTTAATGATATATATACATATAATATATTTTAGATAGAATAATGATCTGAAAACTGAAATAGTATTTAAACTTGATTGCTTATAATATATTGTCAAGTGTTCTAAACATGAAAGGATTGAATCCAATTTGGTCAGAGTACATCAAAATATTTGTTGTATACTATTTCCTAAACATGTATGTTATATAAATTTGGGTAGTAGGTATAAGTGTGATTAAAAAACAATTTTTTTGAAAATTTGTACTTTAATAATAGTATTTTTTTCAAAAAATACACTATAAAAGTTTCTGACTTATTTTATTTTTTAAAACTTTTTAAATATTTCTTCTTTAACATTTATAACTGTTCATTTCATTTTTGTCTCATTTACATCATTTGTTACAAATAAATTATCTACACTAAAGAAAAAAAAGAACAAACAAGCAAACAAGCATAGAATCGCATATTTTAGGGATAAATTATAAAACGAAAATTTAACATTTTGAGATATATAATTTTTGCCATATAGAATACAATTTTTCATTTCAATAAGTTACGGTAAATTAATTAACATTGAAAAGCACGACAAATAAAAAACAAATGCGTGACCTTTGAGGTACAAATATACATAAATAGATTCTCTTAAATAAATTATTCACGGAATGTGAAAAGCTGTAAAAATCTGTTAACAAAATATAAATCAAAAAAATTTATCTTCGAAAGTCCAGTTTTATAACCGCAGAAGCTAAAGTAATTAAAAACAGTACAAGTAAAGTATAAAAGTCTATTGGTAAATTCATTGGTAATATTATTGTTCTGGAATGATTGGTTGTTTCAGAATAGTTAATATATTCTGTATATATATTTCTAAAATATCCTAATTCATCAAATAGCGATAAGATTGTAGTAAACAAAAAGCTGCATTTTTATTATAAATATGACTTTTAGTGAGTCAAATCCATCGCTCTTATAAAAACTAGTTTTCTCCATTTTAAACTCTTTTTCTCCATTTTAAAAACTTTATACATAATCTACATGAATATTTAACGGCATACCATTTAATTAACAAATATGAAAAAATTTATTTTTTAAAACTGTATAATCTGTTGATAAATAGAAAAATCAAGTAGTTTGTGCATTAGAAGACATTTACAATTTTCCAACCGAATAAAAAGAGCCATATTCTATCACATAGAAAACATTAATGACATTTAACATTCTAATGCTCATGATAAAAATCAATAAAAACATATTGCTTTAACGATCCCCAATAGCTAATTCGGTACCTTACTAGAAATACCTACTTTACCGATTCTCTACTATTTATAATCTATTTCAATAATTACTTTTTTTTTAACAGAATTAATTTAATCGAAAGAAAATTACGTTAATTACGTAATTTATAACAAAAATTACCCTTTAAAAATTTATATACTCTTAAAAATTGAAATATGAAATATATACTTCCCGTACGAATTACATTGACTCAAATTTAAAATATTTCAAAATATTTTTAAATAATTAAATAATTATTGAGATAAATTAAAACGGGTTAGTAAAAGGGAAATATTTTGAATGGCACATACAATAATAAACCTCGGAACTTCTAATATGTTAGCGTCGTTAGAAATTATTCAACAACAAAAGATATACCATATTTATTCATGGTAATCCTTTGAAATTGATTTCTAATATCGCACGTGACGCAGTAGATTACTTTCATATTTCTAAATGATATTTCGTGATAAAAGTCACAGTTTCAGAGGTTACTGAAACTTTTAATAACGAGAGCCTAAATTTATAGGCTCTTTAATTAACGATTAAATGAAAATTATCCATGCGAAAATTATCCATGCTGAAATTATCTTTAAGGCCAGAACTTGTTGAAGAGATCCATGAACGAATCATAAATCATGAAAGTTATAGCTACATCTAAGCAAACTCTACCTAATCTTGGTACGGTTCCCTTATAGAATGCCATTGAACCTTCCTTCTTCCATATCTGTACCGCACAGTCCCAACTATTTTTGTATTTTGAAGCTTCCAATCCCTGAAAGATTTATGAGAAAATTACTTATAAAGTACTTAAAAAATTATGTTAATTAATTATGTTTTCATATAAAAGATAGATTTCAATTTATTAAAATATCAAAAGTTACTTATTGAAGGAATCAAGAAGTACAGACCTGCATCCTTGTTTTCACTACATCAATAGGTGTGTTTCCATATACTGATGCAGCTCCTGCTAATGCACCAAAGGCACCAACAACCAATTTAGGAACATGTTTATTATTATCTCCACCTCTATACCAATCTTTTAAGGATTCCATTACAAAAAATCGAATTGCTTGATTTGAACCCTGTTTCATTATTGTTGGTACGACCCCTTGGTATACTCCTCTAAACCCTAAAGAAATAAAAGGAAAAAATTAATATGATAATTTAGGATTTTGTAAGATCAAACAAAATTTCAAGTTAATATTAATTTAACTAGAAAATTTACAATCACATCTGTGTTCTGTATTTTTTAAAATTAAATCTTTATGTTCAGAATTTTAATCATCTATTTAGAAAACAAAACAAAACAAAACAAAAATGGCATTGATAATAATTAGTTATTTATTACAATCTTACATTGTATTTCTCAACAGATTTCAGTAATGTCTTTCTTCATCAAAAACTACAATGAGTTAACATTAAATTTTAAAAAAATTCATCAATTTCAGCATTACGTATAAAAAAGAGTATGCTTTTAACAAATTGTGCATATTATGCAATTGATAACAAAAACATCTTACCATTTTCTTTGACAATGATTCCAACACCGTGGAAGAATCCCCTAAATCTAGGATTGGGTGATCGTTGATCATTGATGAACTTCACTTTAATTGTCTCCATAGGAGTCACAGCAAGTATGGCTTCGCAAACGCCAGCACAAAGTCCTGCCAGCAGTCTATTTGTGGCATTTAATTTGCCATCCTCATCCACAAGTTGTTTCTTCACAGTTTCGAAAGAACCAAATCTTACAGCGGACTTGGGTATCGAGCCATAGATAAGAACTGAAAGTCCTCGATATAGTCCAAAGAATCCATGATTCTTTATAGTTTTTCCGACACAATCGGCGATTCCTGTGTATTGCTTACCAGCACCAGCTTTACCATCGAGTTGAAGCTGAGTCTTGACATATTCGGTGGGATATGTGATGCAAATTTCAATTCCCCCTGTAATTCCACCTGAAACAAAAGAGAATTATATATATAAATGTATGTACTTATAAGAAAATGATTTATTTAAATTTGTAGTTTTAACGGGGCACCTATGAATCCAGCTCAATCGTAAAGAGCATGAAGAAATGTAAATTTAAACAAAAATAGACCCTTTTAACCTCGTGGAAACGCGAAAAAAGGATTAACAAATATTAACTCTCTGAGCGCTTATTTTTATGAAAAAATTTATGAATATACAGGTTTATACCTAATCAAATAAAGTTTTATGTAAGCGCTTACCTTAAAAATAAAAGAAACTCCGATTTCATCCATTTTTCAAGCTTTAATGTGTCTAGGGCTAAATTATCCCCGTGACATATACTGCGAAAAGAATTGCATTTGCACGATTTTTTGACAAAAATCAAAAATGTAGACTAAAATGATGTAAACGCAATCTTTTTCGCAATATATTACGGTAGTGATTTACCCCTAGACACATTTAAACTATTTAAAGGTCAACAAAATGGGTGGTTTTCAATAGGAGTTTATTTTATTTGGAAGTATGCAAGGTAAGCAATTATAAGCCTTTGTTTGATTTGATATAAATATCCAAAGACATTTATTTATAAATGATTTCATAAAAATAAGCGTTCGGAGAGTTAATTTTTGAGTTAATCCTTTTCTCGCATTTCTTCGGGGTTAAAGACAAATTTTTTTTAATTTATGTTTCTTCAAGCTCTATACGATTGTACTAGTTTCATAGTTGCCCTCTAACGGACTGACATGCCTTATAGCGTGGGCTGGACATCCTCCTTTAGAAGTTATAACATTAGTTTTCCCGTAACACGGTTACTTAGTGAGCTTTCATGCAAAAATAAAAAAATTATTTTAATACCACGTTATCTTAAAATAGTATAAATATTTTGGTACTTTTCTCAATATTATTTTTTCCTATTTTATAAATACATTATATAAAAAAAATATTGATAAGAATACAGCAATGATGAAAAATAATCTTTAAATCAACAATAACGCTTTTGGAACGGCAAATTCCAAAAATACAACACTATTTTCTACAACTCTATAAATAGAAAAAAATCGCTGTGTATAAACAGAGATCAAATAATATTTTGAACTTCGAAAAACAACCTAGGCTTCGTACTCGCTCACGTTTTACTAGAGTTCAACTGAAATCGAAAATGAACATGTCATTCATACTTTTGACCATGAAACTTTGTTTGAATTTGCGCTATCTGGCAAATTTAGTACAAGGAGCGGTGAATGTTAGCGAGGCATAAAATATAGTACGTATAAATTCTCGGGAATAAAAAGAATAGTGTATTCGAAACTATGCATATTTTGGATTCCTTTTTTTCAATTAAAACATATTTGCATTATAATAAATATTAGAAAATTTCTTAAAATACGTATCAAAGGTTTTTTACTACACATATAAAAAAATCTCTCTTTTTACATTTGGATATCTATTTAGAAGCTATGAGTTATTAGATATCTATTTAAAACGTATAGATCATAGCATGTGGTATATTTAAAGCATGATCTTATGAATCCACACGACGCAACCTTCGATCTAAATTCGAAATGAATTTTGAACATATTTTTCTGAAAATATTAGTCATAGTAACTATATTCAAAAGCTTCGTTAGAAGCTATGCCCCGCTGCATACAATTTATTCATGCGTCATAGAAATAGCGAAATGACTATATAAATGTTTGCGCACCATTTTAGTTTTCCAGAAATCCTCGTGAATAAGAAACGAAAATAGAAAAACGAAATCAAAACTTGATTCGTGCAATCTTCTTGTAATATCAGCAATTTACCGTTAAAAATTTAAATAATGCATGATTTACGTCACAGCCAGTCATTATAGTCATTGCATATTTAAAATCGATCATTGTAAATTCTACAGACTTTTCAGCAGCAAAAAGCGTACAGAAGAGAATGACCACAAAAACAGGAATACGTAAAGTGTGGAAAAAGACTTAACTGCACAACCTAATTACGGATAGAAAATTGTCCATCGCGCTGCGCTTTCCCGACCTCGCGCCACGCCGAAGCCGACCTTTCTCGCTCCTTTTCGAAAGCGATAAGCAAGAAAAAGAGAAAGATCCTTTGACCACTCAACACGTGGTAATCCGCCATATATACACACGCACGCACACAAACAAGCGCATATCTCATATACCGCATAAGTATCGCGTTATAATCGTTAATCCAAATGTGCACGATGAAAATGAAACTGTACTGGAGTTATTATTAGATAAGTAAATTGTGTTTACCACCGCATGCTCTGAATGCTCGTATTTTTGCAGTTCTACTTGAGCCCTGTTGAACTTGAAATACTTATTTGAAATACTGGAAAGTATTTAAAGAATATGTTTTGATGCTAAATTGATTTGTTTAGCACCACTGCTTTTGCAAATTTACTGTATTTGAATGTTCATGAGCACGTATTTTCTATCTGTGAAGTATTTCAGATCGGTTTTACAGTCAATGTATAAAGGAAGATCGTTATATAACTATAAGCAGTAATATCGTTAACTTCTAAGCATACGGAGTCCAAAAGATAATACTTTAAAGAATATACATTGACATACTTAACGTATGCAAAATACATGAAATCAGAATAAAAAAGATACGTATGAAAAAAGTTGATTAAACTTCAATTTAGAGCTGTGTTATATAAAATAATTTTATATAATTAAAGTTAATTTGATATGTAATATGGGGTTAATGTTTATAAGATGTACACAATAAAAATAATTTACAATTAGTCATTCCATTGACTTAATGTTGAATAATTTATGTTATTATTAAAAAGCATCGATAATTGCTTAATTAAAGCGAATATTTTTTTTATCGTATTATGAAAATTAAAAATGCATAAATTCATTTCTTTCTCGTCAATTTCGACGTCAATTTGTTTAGTTAATAATACGAACCTAAATATTTCCAGTTATAATTCAAACCTTACTTTATAAAAATGCAAAATATTGATAAAATGTCTCGATGTGATTAAAGTTAAAAAATATAACGTTAAAAAATATAGCAAACGTAAATTTGCTTAATGATTTGTACGAAAGGAGTTTATATAAAAGAATAAAAATGCTAAATATCAAGTAATCGGAGCCGTAAAATTTAGTGTATACTTGGCGGATATCAGGCTTATGATAGCGCCAATCTCACAACTCTTAAAATTCCGTTTTCACGCCGATCTACCGAGACTCGAACAACTTTTTTCCACTATGCATATAGGTATGCATATCTTTATTTTTAAATTTGAAATAAGTTTTAAATATTTTCTCTTCAAGGAAATTTAAGTCGTTTTTTTTCATTTCTGCTACCTATATATCTGCATACGTTAAGAATACTTGATACCGTCTCTGATAATGCGGTACTTGAAATTAACATCAAGATACTGTGGAAGTTACTAAACATTATACACATCTGTCACTCATTATGTAGGTTTACGCTTACTACTTTTATGTTTCGTGTTTGTAAAAAGACTCTCCTACATCTGCCAAGACAAAATATTATCGTGTATGATGTAGTGCTAAACACCTGCCGTTCGTATATACACTATATAGGTACACAGTTTCAGAGGTGAAGCCGATACAAAAGTGAAACAGTGATATTTACTTACAGATCACATTTAAATATTGATTAATTCTTCAGTTTGCTTATACTTGTAGCTCGTGGAAATATTTTCATATTTTAATTTCACAAGTTTTTTTTAAAATATATATGATTGAAAGTGAAACCTTGTATAATCGTCTTTAGTACATGCTGAATATTTCGGTACGTGTAGACTATACCTGTACTAAATGCTAAATGCTAATTAGTTTCCAAAAACTTTCACGCAGTATAAATGAAAACATTGCTTTTTCGCTGTCTCATCCTAAGTATACGGTATTAGAATATAGAGTGTAGGTATACGCTGCTGAAGCTCGTAAAGTGATGCTCCGCTTTACTTGTGCAACGATCTTTGCAATATTTAATCAATGTACGTAGGTAGTTTCCAGTATTTGAAAAACTTTCAAAATCACTTTACGTGCTCCTAATCAAACGCAATCGTCGCAGCTCCAAAATCATAAATTCCGACACTCAAACAAATACAGACGCAAAATCAATTGATTTAGGTAGCGGAACGGTTAGATGGAAAAAGGCGAGTAGCATGATTCTTTTAAAGAGCCTGAATAACATGTTAGCGGAAAAAAGTATAAATGACACTCACCAGCGACGATACCCTTGAGTCCAATGTTGCCGGCGGGCGCGGCGGCGGCCGCGCCGTTCTCCTTCATCCAGTGCCTGCTGGGGAAGGCGAAGCCGGCGGCGGCGGCGTTGCTCCTCGTTGACGTCCCCCGGGTCTCGATCGTCTGTCTCATCAGCCACGCGACGTCCATCCTTAGTTTTTTCCTTTTCCTGGTCTACTTTTCACGCCTTTAGCGAACCACACGACTCCCACGGGTGTTCTTGCTCTTTCACGCGTACCTCTTGATATCTCTCCCACTCTCTTTTTTACGTCTGCTCACGTACGAGGCACTTGCCAAAGTCGTGCGCTGATATTTTCAATAAACCCGTGGTGTTTATATCATGAAGATCGAGCGCCGAGCGGCATGCGTGCGCTTGTGTGTGTGTGTGTGTGTATGTGGGTGCGCTAGGTCGCGTGAGGTGGTCGGACGTCGGACGATGTCGACGACGGCCACCGTGAGTCTATCTTCTTTATTTTTTCTGTCGCCCCTCGTCGTCACTCCTCTTTTTCTCCTCTCGTCTCTCTTTCTCTCTCTTTCCTCTATTATGGTCTGCCTACTGTCGTTTCAGCACACACGCGCGGCACGTACGTGTAACGCGACGCGTCGTCCCCGAACCAGTCGGCTTTTCTTACTGAACTAGTAGCCGACCATTGTCCTGTGTCTCATATTCTCATTCTCTCTCTCTCTCTCTCTATCTCCCTTTCGCCTCCTTGTCGCTCCTCCCGGCGAAATGCAATGTATAAGACATTCGAGCGGACGTGCGTATATGTTGTATGTTGATCCCCCCACTTGTGATGTGTATATGTTATGCGCGGCTCGCGGCTCCGGGCTCTCTCTGCCATTAATGTGTGCGTTCGCTTATCAGAGGCGTGCGCAGGAGCACGCGGTTTTTTCGATGCGCGCACGCGCCATTCCACTAGCGCGGTTGCGAATATTTTTTCCCTCGCTAGATTCCGGAGCTGCAGTGCGTATAGAACGGGTGACATTTTGTACCAAAGTAAAAATTTGGAATGCAATTTGAAAGCTAGATGTTTTTACTGTAATATAATGTAACAGTTTTCACATGCTACAGCCAAGTCACATTTACGTACACTTGTAACGCGCAAAATGCTTAGCGTGAGATTTGAAATAAGTTTCTTCCCTATGTAATGTAAATATTTTACGCATTATATTACATTGTAAAAACTGAAGTTTAAAGAAAAACTATAAAACACTTCAACTCTAAACTTTGAGTTTGCAATCTATTTTGCAACTTGGATCTTATAAAGATGCATACGTGTACGCTAGCTAATTATTAATACAATTTCAATTAAGAGGTTATAAAAATGTAAAGGAGAAAATTACAAAATATTCTCACTGAAATATTTTGAAGTAGTGCTATTTGATTGATTTTTTTTTAACAATGTTGTAAATTAAAACCTGCGAAGTTCATGTTCCGATCATGTTTCGAATGACATTCATCGAATTTACATAATAATCTATATTTAGCATACATATAAGATTTATACATAACAAACGATAATCACATTATTATTATATCATAATTTAAATTTTTTATCGAGTAAATAAAGCAACATACAGATTCATGCGTTGCATTAAATTGAAATAACACGTAAACATATGTGATCCTTTTACAGTAAATTATATGACTCTAACCGCATGACAAAATATGTAATATAGGCGCACAACAAATTAAAATGTCATCCGACCGTCCGAGTTGAAAAGCAAGAAAAAAAATTTAAATTAAAAAAAAAACATTACTTATTATGCAAATGATATAAAATATCTTTTTTCTGAACTACAAAATATGGAAAAAAAATAAGAGAATTTTTACCGATATTTTCTGCACAATTATCGTGCGTGCATTCTATTCAGAAAGTCATTGTTGCTTATCTCAATTTAATTCTTATATATACTATTATAATCACATTCTGATTATATTAGGCGATAATATTTTAATCTATTATGCAAGGTTGTAATTATTATGTAACTTCCTTTATTTTAAACGTAATCAGATTAATTTAAAAGCTAGACAAAAACACTTGTAATGAATTGATTCATTTAAAATGGACTTTGTGCTTAAATGCGGGTTCTTTTTTAATGTCTAGCAATTTTCTTTTTATCGATCTTTTATTACTATACATTTTGCGGAACAAATAAATAAAATTGAATGATGCGTTTATTATTCTTTTTTTTTAAATTATGAATTGTACATATCTAGAAGTCAGAAATTGTATATTATAGAAATTTCTGGTGATTTCAATAATTAATGTTTTGTCTGTTGGATATTGTTATGTAATCTATCAATAACTCTTTCACCTGCGCTTTCAATTAAGATGCAGTAATTGTATATAGATATAATAGGTCTAATTCACTGTACCAAATCATATTAAAATAATAAATCGTAATATTCACTGACAATTTTGTAAGAGCACGTTTTTTTGCTATTTTCTATAAGTACCTATAGGTATCATTATTGTAATCAAATAACTGAAATAACTATAAAGCTTTAAAAGAAAAACTATGAAAAAATTTTCATATTACATTGAAAGTCTGTTGAAATATGTTTGCGCTTGTAAACGTTTTTAAAAATCTTGAAAAATGCATTACTTAGAAATATCCGAGAAGGCAAAAATGAATTCCAAACAATTTCACAATTGTCAGCATATTTCTTCTTATCGTACAACAATATAGAAAATCTCAAACAACCAATACCCGTCATTCAGTAGGGCAATAATTGATAAGACAGCTTGCTATTATTCTCTTTATACGAAAATAATACGTTTCGAAAAGATTTTCCAATCACGGTACAATAATCTCTTTAAACTCAAAAAGTAAAAGATTCATACATGTCGATAATAACGTTTTCGTCAGAGGTGCCATTGTGTTATATTGATGATCGAATCGATCCGCCCGGAGCAAAATGTGTGCCGGTCAGAGGTCAAGGAGTTCACACAAATAATACTCATACACATACACATACACGGATGTAGCGACGTCGTTCAGTGTATGTTTAGCCGCACTTTTTCTCCCACTTCTTGACACAATTGATATTTTCTTCTTAAATAAGTTAGTTCTTAAGTAAGTTAGACAGTTGACTTGAAGTTATTACTTTCCGAATTTTCAGGAACACCTACTTCATTTCTGATTCAAAAATAAGATGAAAACCATTTAAATCATTATTTTACATTTAAACTAAAGGTTCTACCTACTTAATTTTGCTTGTTATTTCTTCAAAGTTTCTATAATAGAGCGAATGATTTAATTACGGTTTGAAGATAAAAAAAATTTGCTGCAAATAACTTAATTTCCTAAAAATTCAAATACAGCTCAGAATTATTTTCCTATACCTTTGTTTTTAACTTGACTTATGCGGAAAATAACCCAAGTACTGCTTGCACTAAATTCCGTGCTTACCAAGATTTGTGACATATTTCTTCAGTAGAATACCACTCTCAATTTACTTTGTCTCAACTTCAATTCAATTGCACTTAACTTGTGTGTTACAGTTACATAACTTTGTAAATATTTGAAATGTATTACTGAGAAATGAGATATAAAATTAAACATTAAAAAAATTAAGGCCCATCAGCTGTACAATCATTAAATAGAGATTTATTGACTTAGTTACTATCTTGCGAAATGTAAACATCATTTTTATGATTTTTTGAATAAAATTTTTTCCTGATAATTCAGAAATATTTTTAAAATTTGTATTAAAAAAATGTAATTTCATAAGAATAAATTTTCATCTAATATATAAGAAAATTTAAAACTTATAGGTACTTGAGACAATATTTATTTCAATATTGAAATATCATAAGGTACTAGTATTTTACTAGGACATATCTTAATTAAAAAAACAGACATATTTTACACTTTTTTTTATTCTATTTGTATTATATTTATCGTTACTTTCATGTACAAATATCTTTATTGCATTGTTTAAAAGAAATATGATTATGAGAGAAAATTATTTCAATGTTCTAAAACATTAAAAACATAGTTTTTACAAATGATTAACTTATCAAATAAAAAATTAAAAATATAGTGCATAATCAAAATTGAATTTTACATTACATACATACATAATGAATCAGCTTCTTTGTCTTTTATTAAAATAATTTTTCCCTAAATGAGAAACAATATACTTACTACTCGCGTGATGAACTTTCAAACGCACGTGATAGAGCATAAAAAAATGAGTGACTCTGAAATGATTGCCACTTTCATTTATTGGACATATTACTTAATACTAAATTTTATCTATTTAAAACTTATCGAAGTAGAGTCGTACGAAAGTATTTTCATAGTATACACACTGTTTTTAAAAAAAATGAAGTGTGTAGTTCATAAACTTAAATGATCTAACATTACTTAACACTGATAATGGAAGTTTCCATGGTGGATCTTTTAATTACAGAGATTTTACCAGCCAGGTGTAGTGTTTGCCAATCGCCGCATTCGCCTAAAACATTTATAAAAAGAAATTAAGTTAAGGATTTAGGTAATTTATATTGCATGAAATATTACAGCAACAATAAAGAGGGTTTTTTAATGCTCAAAATTTTTTTAAATTTCAAATATTCAAAATTCTTATAAAAATTAATTATTAATTAAAATATACTATTTAAAAACTATGAAATTAAATAATTCTATTATAAAACATTTATTTAAAAAATTAATACTAAAATTTCCTTTTCATTTATTAATGTATGTATAGCTTGAAAACTATGCTTACCGAGTATTTCTATCTTGATCCCTAATTTTCTTTTCCATTTCTGCATCTGTCAAAGTTTCGAGGAAAGGTGCCCACATATCAGCTTCTGAAGGTGGTCTGAAGGGTACTTCCACTGTTGGTAGAGGTGCTTCCGAAAAAGCATAAGTGCGTTGATGCCAAGATAATTGACCTCTTACACTAGAATCATAATGTTTTATCAATGAAAAGGATTGTCTAAAAGAGATTGTTTATGTTTCAAAAATAGTTTATTGTATACCTGTAAGCAATAGCAGTGACAAATTCCCCACCAAGGCCAAGTTCAGCACAAAGTTTCATTGCAAATTTTTCAGGATTATTCTCTCTTTCAGACATATCCCATTCAACTTGGTCCACTAACGATGTATTGCCTACATGAATGTTTAGTTTTATAATAACACGTTGATCACACTGTTCTTCTAAAATCACTTCCTGTGGAAAAGCTTCAATTTGTTGTCGTATCGCTTGTGCTATTGCAGGAACAAATGTTAGTGGATTCAGATCTAAGTCATCACACAGAACCTCGGCAAATTGTTCTGGTGTAATAAGACTCTCTAAAACAGTAATTACAATGATTTTTATAAAGACTGTGACTATAATTATAAATCAAGATGAGCTCTGGATATCAAAATTATACCATTTTTGTTCCACGTAAATGTGTCTCTTAGTTTTTGACCTTCTATTTCCATATCTAAACGAATTGGAACTAGAACTTCATGCTGTGCTGCATTTTCTAAATTTGCTGATGGATCTGTATCATCGTAACTAAAACATAGCAAATAAACAAACATATGTAATCAAAATAGTTTTAAGGTAAATATCTTACAAAAAAATACTCTTACCATAATGGAAAAGTTCGAACTTTTTTATTATGTACCCTATTCCTATTAATCGGAGTTGCTTGAGGAACTGCATCTAAATGCGAACTATTTGGTAAACTAGGTACCCATGACATAGACTTTTTGGTTTTTCCTTCTCTTGGTGCTGGTGGTTCAGTCGAATGTACAGAAACTGCTTTATACTTTTCATCATTTCCTTCAATAATATCCTCAACTTCACTTGCTCTGAGAAGTGAAACACTGGAAGCGAGAACATGTTGACTGAGGCCTAGTTCAACTAGTTTCTTTCTTTCATCGTTTGTGATGGATCTCCTGTACATGCCAGGATACCGCTTGTATAATGAACCTCGAAAGAGGCGTAGGTAGTTGCCCACTTCGGAGCCAATACAGTAGTACTCTCCATTTTCTTCGACTTGAAAACTTATTGGTTTATCTCCATATGTTCTAAGAGCCATTGTTTCTTGTTAAATTTAAGCAATCTAACGATCTGCAAATAAAAAATATAAGAATTTAGTATTTGAATGATATACTTTACTCTTTAGGACATACCTCTTTATATATAATAAAATCTAACCTTAAAATTACCTAACAGAAAAGTCTTTGCCGCACATAAATTGTTGCTTTACTATAATATTTCAGAAGTAGTTTATTAGATAAAAATTAAATTAAACCGCATGTTAACACAAAATAACAAATGAGGCCTTTATGTTGCTTAAACTAAAACTTACAAATAGTTGAAACTACACTTTAAACTGTTCTATCAACAAATTCAACAAATAATTTATAAAATTTTTTATCTAATTACAAGTTTTTTTCCGGACATGCTCTCAATGAAAATCACAAATTTTATAAAGAAGATTTATAATTTTTAAAAGAAAAGAATATCAAGTTTAGAAAAAATTTTGAATTCTTGAAGTATTGTTAATCATAAGTACATGTTTTAGTGCCAAATAAAACCCGCCAACAACTTCGCCGACTAAGTATACACTTCGTTTAGGTAAACTTACCGCGAATACTTCCAGCTCGATATTCTATGCATTCAATCCCAACCCGTTAAAAGTAGATTATCATCAACAAGAAACAATAACAAAACAGAAACAATAGGAGTTATCGTATAAATCACAATATTATATTCTAACCCTACTTTTCTCACGTCATTTTGTGATCAGAAAATGCAGTATTGAGATTTCAACGACAGTCTGTATTGCAATACTATTACTGTCAATAGAGCCAACGGCTGGTTGTGCTGAGTTTGCAATGTAATAACGCCGGAAAACGCGTCATCAGGGCAGCCAATAAAATGCCACTATATAGTAGGTAAAGTGGTTTGTATTCGGCGCGATTTTCAAAGTAGAACTGATGCGCCAGAGTAGGTTTCCCCTACTTTTATTATTTTCATGAATAATGTAAATCAATAATTTAAAAGTTGAAAGATTTTTTATTTTTATTAATTCTCGCATAATATTTTTAAACTAATTACGTATACATTGTTATATATTTATTTACGTAAATTTGATAAAAGAAAAATAAATATTGTACTCGGATTATGCACGGATGGCAAGGAATTAAGATACCACCTTTTTATAAATTTTTTTCACATGATGAATGCTTTAAAGTATTTTAAAATTATTAATTTAGTAAAATAGATGTCCAAAATCGAATTACTTTATATTGGATCTTAGTCGATATCAAAATTTTCAGATTTGAAACTTTCTAATCGAAAAAGCTTTCTCTTTGAAAAAGATAAAGTATTATAATATGAAAATGACTCTATCGTAGGTTTCAAAATAAGTAGAATTTATCGATCGTTGTAGAACACAAGACATTTATACTCATAACTACTATTGTAAGGTGCACTACTTAAGGCATATACAGTTTCTTAATACCTTACGTATAGAGTAAAAGGAGAAAAAAATCCTAGTAAAATGAAGGACAATACGAAAATTATAAAAGTTTAATTTCAAAGTTAAATTAAATATACTCTTTGTATATAAAAATTAGAAATGAAATATGCGTTTCGCCCCGGGTTACTTGCTGGGCTCATTAGTAAGATGACAAGTACCCTATCTTATAGACGCAAATGATATGTTGGTTTTGTGCTCTCTATATAGTGTAAAATGATATATGTACTCATAACTACTATTGTAAGGTGCACTGCTTAAGACAAATACATTTTTTAAATTTCTTGTGTTCTATTTATTTTGAAAACTTTAAGAACGATAGAGTCTTCATATTGTAAATTCGGCATTCGATCACTAAAATACCTGAGCATCGGTGAGACTTGGTTTCTGTAAAATTCTAAATTCTGCAGGAGGCGAGTCTCGCAAATGCTACCTTCCTTTTGGAAACGATTTTTACTTCGAACTACTCCTGCTAGATGGAAGCTGATTTTTCAGCTCCACTATTAAATTTATCATTTTACACTATATAGAAAGAGCACAAAACCAACATACTGATGAGCCCAGCAAGTAACCCGGGGCGAAACGCATATTTCATTTCTAATTTTTATATACAATTATTATATTTAATTTAACTTTCAAATTAATCTTTTATAATTTTCGTATTATCTTTCATTTTACTAGGATTTTATTCTCATTTTACTCTATACGTAAGGTATTAAGAAATTGTATATGCCGTAGTGCACCTTACAATAGTATAGTTATGAGTATAAATTTCTTGTTTTCTATGACGATCGATAAATTCTACTTATTTTGAAGATAAAGTATTAGATAAGCTAGGCTTCATTACAATAATCCGCGATTACGAAAAATAGTTTTTCTTGCATTTAAGTTATTATAAAAATGAAGATCATTGAATAAATTATAAAAATTTTATTTAGGGTGCTTGAGGCTTTTTCATTCATCAAACCATGTGATATTAATTAATATTGAACATTTATCAAAATAACAAGAATATATATATTTTGAATATAATCTGATAATATTTTTATTAAGTAAAATACAAAAATGTTTAATTTCAATAATTTACCCCACATCTATACACGGAAGCCGAATCGAAAACAAAGACAGTTAATCGTCTTAGCAAAGCACAATTACAAAAATAATTTGCGACCGCAAGGTAGTATGAAAAAAGTTCGAACCACCCGTTAGACGAGAAGAACGTACTTATGGTCGTGCAATTAAACTTGATGAGAGATAAAGACTGACGGAAGGAGACAGACGGATTTGCAGGAAAAAAAAAGAAGGGAATAACAAAGATATATGACCATACGGGTAGTTCTGAGGCATCCTGAATTATTCGTGGGCAATTTTATGTCACATACTGATAAGTCGTAAGGCGTGTATTAATTATATTTATTTATTAAATTTAATAAATACTTTAATACTTTATTTGCTAATGATTTTGTAAAATAATTGCAGTCAAATTAATATTTATTCATTAGTGGTGAACGTTTGGTCTCATATAGATTTGGCGGAAAGCAATTCGGTCTAATATTCGAACTTTTCGAAATTATGAGCATAAGGCTGAGTGCATCGTGCGGCGAAATCTCGCAACACAGTATCCCCACAATGATATAGTATATATATTCGCAGATATAGATATACTCACTGAAGTAATTTAGGGGTTCCCCGGCGTCACCGTCGCTATGCACCCAGCCTATAGAATGTTGTTCTGAGAAAATTTAATAAAAATTTGTGTTGTTTTTATTGTTTTTAACTTTACTTTAGAATGCTTTAGAACATTTCCAATTTCACAGAGTTATAGGAGATTGAAAATGGGAACCAAATTACTACACAAAAGCGTATCGATTAATATTATTTATATCTTAAATTAAAGCTCCTTAATTCTTTCTACTTTTATTCTGATTTTAAAAAATTGTTCCAAAACTTTCTTGCGCGAGCTGGAGTTATGAACAATAATAGCAATATCAATTTATATTAAATTTTCTCAGAATTGCATTTATATAGCGGATTATAAGTACCTACGGAAAATCCGAGCGAAATACCGAATTGCTTTGACAATTACCTATGTGCACGCGTTATATAACTAATATAACATTCAAAAAGCTTTATAGAGAAAGGTAAAAGCATTAATACACGTGTAAGCGCAAGCATTTGCCGATGATTTGGAATTGAAGTTTAAAAGACCAGTTTAGTTTATACCATTGAATCTATTTTATCCTATCATATATAAGTATAGTGTGATTCGTTGCTTCACCTTTTAATTTAGAAGCTTCAATTATATCAATTATCAGCTAATCAAAATTATCTAATGTATCTAAGAACACTTAGGTATTACCCACTGCACAAGGTTTAAATTATATACGTAAGATATAACTGCAGGTATACGCGGGTAATTATACTCATACGCAGTCAAAGCGTAATGTATAAAATTAGTACATGTATAGGCATGAATTTTATTGAAAAAGTTATTTGTTATTAATCATTTATGATAAAATTACAATATATCTTCACGTTATAAGAATGGTGTATTCATGCATAATGATGCGCACTTTCCAATATTGTTATCTATAAAACAATCCATCTGCAAACGATGATAGTACCAATGAAAAATTACATTTTAATTCAACAAAAAGTCTTTAAACAAAGTTTATACGTATACAAAAATATTTTTTGTATCGAGTTTTTACAGCAAAATAATATATTCATGGTAATTATAATTCAAAATGGATAATAAAATTTATATAGGTTCATATGTCGCTTTCAGAAATGCATCTCTGAAATATTTATTTACAAACTGCAATTGCTCGTTACGCTCGTATTGTAACACCCACACACATACGCTGCACGTACGCACGCACGTAATATTACTTTTTCATTATACTCTTTACACGGTCTCTGATTAAAATAGTACATCTATGCAGTATAATTATCTCATTTTACCCATGCAAATCAGTAATAGCGTATGTATTTTTAGTAACATAACAACGCAGCTTATCTGTATACCTATACTTAAGCACTTCTGTTAATTTCATGAATGGATGTTGGGCCAGTACGGTCATCTGTTACGGTCAGACCCAAACAGTCAAAAGTGCTGAAAAACATGGTCTTGCATTCCACACTTATTTTAGACGTTAATTACCCTTAGCTTGCTTATCTATATCTGGGGAAGAAATTTCTGGAAAAAATTACACTTCATACAGTGTAAATAGCACTACTGACAGCTGACTTGCCAAACACTTGCTCTACACTCTATAATAATACGAATATATACTGTTCCCCCTATTATACTGTAAAACCAACTCTGAATTATTACGTTCCGCATTGACGATAGTACTGCTTCCAGCAACTTTTACCTTTGTGTAACTCGCTGAACTTATATTTGTAATGTTGCTTGCTGGCCGCGAACAAATGGCTAATTTTTCGATAGTCTATAGCTGGGACATTTTCGCATGCCTTATAAAATGTTTTTTCATTGTTTTAAAAATAAAGTAGATTCTAGCCAGATTCTATTCCAAAACCGGCGTTAGGTCACGGGGCTTTTGGCCAGGTGTATATCGAGATCGTAAACCATTATATGAAATAGTCTAATTTATTTTTTAATAAATATATAGAGAATTTTTTTTTTTGAGTGAAAAAAATTTTCTATTAATCCATGATATAATCATACCGTGCAATATTTCCCCAAAGAATATGCAGCATGCCAGTATAAAACCACATAATAATATAATTCAACAAGTTGTTAATAACTTCTTATTGTTGGGTTTTTCAACATTAATTTTACTATTCCTAATATTCCTTAAAGAACGTTGTTTTTCTCTCATTTCAATCAATTTAATTAAACCTGCTTCGTGTATTTTTGACATTATTCGATTATATTTCAAATTAAGAGGCCAAGCTTTCCTAAATGTATACCCCTCTGGTCTAGACATTGAATTTTGACCAGATATGTGAATAGATTCAGTTTCTTCAATGATACCTTGCGTTAAAGTACAAGCGGAAAAACAGCATATATGTTCTACTTTTAATAGGCGACTAAAGCATTCAGCAATATCAACTATAACTTCATAACGATCCCGAAGTTCCTTATTCGATAAATACTGTTTATGACTTAACATACCATAAATTTTTAAACTGGAAATTATCAAATCTTGCTCTGCCTCGATAGTTGAGTGATATTGTGGTACTGTATAAAAAGCATTTAGGTTCACTCTGAAGGTAAGAGTTCACTATTGAAAATATCACTATATTCGTTATGAGAAAAGCTCTTGAAGAGCCAGTTGTCGGATTGAAAGTGGCTGCTGAACCTATATGAGCATTGAACGCATTCTAATACAGATAAAAATACAGGAATTTTCAGAATACAATTAAGCCACATAATTTATATAAAAATTATAATAAAAAATAGCAACAAAATTGTAGAGTCAAAAAAGATAGAAAATGTTCTGCGAGTGAAATCGGGTCTTTATTGGTCCATATACAAATGGTATTGCTCTGATATGGGTATGTCATATATTGCTTTCTTGGAGGTCCTTAAACATTCCTTGCCCATTGCCACCTTCATTAATGAACATAAAATTTGAATACATTTTGAATACATACAATTTGTAAATCAGCATTCTCAATAGCATAAAATATTGGAGTTTTTCCTATTCTATCTTGAGCATTTACATCAGCTTCATAGCTTATCAATAATTTAGCTACTTCTTCCTGTTAGTTTTTGACTGCACTATATAAAGGTGTAAAACCTTCTTTAATTGTATTAACATCAGCTCCATACTTTAATAGGTCTTCAACAATTTTCAAATATCCATTTTTAACAGCATCATATAATAACTTAGGATTATTTGCATCTTCATCATCAACAATAAAACCATATTCTAGAAGAACCTCAACAATCTTTTTATACTATTCTCCATAGCCGTGCACTGCAATTTTAAGAGAGTTTCTGTTATTTTGATTATTAATATCAGGATAATACTTTAAAATATCCTCAACAATCATTAAATTTCCTCTTTCAACAGCGAGGTGTAGTGTGGTTTTACCATCCTTATCCTGATTATCCACCTTAGCTCCATGCTGTGGAGCAGTCTTACAACTGTTTCGTGTCCTGTTTTGGTAGCAAAAAGTAGTGGCGTATATTCTCCCTTAAATGTTAAAGAATGAATACAAGCACCATGGTTTAGAAGATCTTCAGCAATATCTACATATCCTTCCTCAGCAGCAATATGAAGAGGGGTTATACTATCTTTCCCTTTAGCATCAACATTAGCACCTCTAATTAAAAGCAGCGTGACCACTTCTTTACTACCTTTTACAGTAGCAAAGTGCAGTGATGTATAAGCGCTGTTCCACCATGTTGAAGTGCATAAACAATTAACATAAGCTCCACATTTTAAAAATAATTCAGTAACTTCCATTTTCTTATTTTCGATCGCACTATGAAGTGGAGTTTCACCATCTTTATTTATAGCATCAATTTTAGCACCTTTCACTAGAATCATCTCAACAATTTCTATATCACCATTTATAGCAGCTAAATGAAGAGGAGTATTCGTAGGATTTATAGTTTTGCTGTTAACTTTAGCACCACTTGTTAAAAGTAGCTTAGCAACCGCTGCATGATTCCTCTTAAAAGCATCACAAAGTAAAACATATCCTGATGACCAACCAAGTGAGTAAGACAGCCCAAAAGAATTGATTAACTCCTTTGCTCTTTCTAGACTTCCTTCACGAACCGCAGAAATTAAACTTTTGTTGACATCCATAACTATACTTGCCATTGTTACGCCTAGAGAGGGTAACTAAGAATGTCTAATATAATAATTTAATTGATTTTTCTTCTCCGGACGAATTCAACAGGCAACAAGACGTTTTTCGCGATCGAGAATAAATGAAATTAATTAACTCTTGGCTCAATAATAATATACACCCATCACTTGTGTTATATGGGTGTTTTTTTTAATTCTTAGAGGTATAATCGACTTCAAGCTGCTTCAAGCTACGTCCAGTCTACAAATTGCCATTCCCGTGTACCTATATACACGGTAGGTATCCGATTGGTTTTTTTTCCTTGAAGAGGCACAAAGCACAAAGAACAATGGAGACCTTACATAACAGAATCATTAATTAATTGTCAGCCAACTATATTTATGGCCATCGATATGCTAAATATTTCTACTGCAAACCCTATACCAATACCAATGAAGAACAGGTTGCCAGTGTTGAAACGTGCATCTATGCAGCAGTGATAAAAGTCATAAAAGAATACAATTGCGACGTGTATAAGTCATACAACATTCTCAAATCATGCCCCATAAACTGTTAATACAAAATGAATTTTAAAATACATAAAACTATAGTCTTTTGTCCCCTCCACAAGTACCTATATATATAAAAAAAATAAATTTCAAAAATATGAAAATTTTAAGAGTTTATATTTTCGAGATTTACAAATTTTTTAATTTTCTGTAAAAAAGTGAAAAATTTTTTTTTTCAATACATTCAATGGTTTATATATTATTCTGGGGATACTAAAACTAAGGTGACCACTCACATTCGCACACCATTTAAATTTCAATTATTTGATGGCTATCAATTTTCATGTTATGTGACATAACGGGTTAATATAATTGAATAAATTTTCTTAATGATTTTACAATAACCCATTACCGATCATTTTTCTATAACAAAAAACTCGGTCGGTAATGTAGGGATCTAGAGGTCCATTATGGGCCCTGCTCAGGTATAATACAAAAACTCGGCCGGTAAAGTAGAGATCCAGGGTTTCCATTGTGGCTATTTTTGATCACCCAAAACTTGTCTGCCGGCCGACAGCCAAAAAATCCAGTCGGTATGGTAGGGATCAAATT
Source organism: Megastigmus stigmatizans (assembly GCA_900490015.1). Classification (NCBI taxonomy): domain Eukaryota; kingdom Metazoa; phylum Arthropoda; class Insecta; order Hymenoptera; family Megastigmidae; genus Megastigmus; species Megastigmus stigmatizans. The sequence goes on along the minus strand of UELV01179300.1, from coordinate 32,793 downwards.
TCCGATTACCGGTCATTTTTCGATAACCCGAAGATTCGGTCGGTAAGGTTTGATATACACGCGCACACCCGAATGAAATAAGAAAAGCTCGCAATACATTTGGTCGTTACTAAATGACTCTCCAAAAGATTTTCGTTATTGCGATATATTTATTTTCGTTGTATGTTCAAAATTTTTATAATTTTAAATTAAATGTAATTGATTTATTATCAGTAGATACACGTATAGTTGTATTTCTCAAGTTTTCTAATGTATATACGGGCCCTTGAAATAATTCAAATCTTGGTTAGATTCATCCTTTTTCCTTTACTACCTAATTACAATATTCTATTTTTAAAAAACAATAACAAATTTTTAATTTCTTCATCAATCTGTTCGGGAATAATTTCTTGTTATAGTTTTAGATTCTATATGTTTTCAAATTTTTCGAGTTATATTTCCAAAAGATTTCGTAAATATAATTGTTTGATCCATTTTCATTCTAAGAAGTAGCTTGTAAATTTACTATGGATGAATAATTAAGTCTAGAGAACATTATTGATGAAGTGTAAAAAGTAATTTTTTAAAAATAGTAAATAGCTTTATATAACATCTGTAATTCATCATCATAGGAGAATAGAGCACATATACCTATTTGTTTCCATATGTGAAAAAGCTCACTAAGTATATAGGTAGGTATAATTTTTCTCATTCACGAAAAAACTATTTTTTTTTTATTTACAACAATAGGTTCAAGTCTCCATCTTGCTCAAAACCCAGCATCACGTGATACAAAAATCCTTTACTCTTTGAAAACCTATAGTTTTCAAATAGAATCGCCGTCACTCAATTACAATCTCTCTTTTAAAATCTAAAACAGCTCTAACAGCGGAGATGATTAAGTACACACTAAAAAAAAGCTACCCAAGGGCGTTTACAACAATCATAACGCAATATATGCCTCTCGCAGCAAATCCCGCAAAGAGAAAGGTGCAATATCCTGAACACCGTGCAATCCTGCATGCATTTCACACACAAAGCAAGAGTCTGGTGTATAGCGCAGCTTCGGAGAGGCTCTGAAGCTAGCGGAGAAATAAAAACCGAGAGCCAGGTGGCCAGAAGCCAGAAGGCAGCTGGTGGCCAAAGAGTATACGCACAATGCACACTTACTGCATGTATACCTATATTATATGCATTGCTACAGCCATCCCTGAACACTTGTGTGCAGCAGCATAGCGAAAGAGAGAGACAGAGAGAGAGAGAGAGAAACTGTGCGCTGAGCCGCTGCGCCCCCGTCGTCGACCGGCCGTACGTCTGTGTGCTGCACGGCTCTTTAGCGGAGCTGCTGCAGGCTCATACGCGGTTCGCAACTTTTCTCACGAAAAATTGCGGAAAGAACTTTTTGCTCAGTAGAAGAGCCGAGGATACAGAGGCGGTGCGCACGTGTTTATGCGAGCTTCGCGAGGATTCGAGGCTAGAGTATCGGGTAGTATAGTAACAGTGCTTTCCTTACCCTCTCGCAGGTGTGCGTGTGTGCATAGGATACGGACGAGATGAAGAGAAAAGCGACGAGGCGCTGCTTCGGATCGCCCAGGTAACAATTGCCAGCGCCGAGTCTTTTTTGCCGCTTGCACTCTGCGAGTTCGACGCTTCCCCGAGGAGAGGATCATAATTCTTATCTCTCTTCTTGTTTCCGTCTTCTCTTTCTATCCGGGATAAAGAAGAGATAGCATAGCGTGTAGCGTGTGTATATGTATGTGTGTGGGTGTATATGTCGAATCCCAGTCCGCGCGACTCACGAGAGAGTCGATGGGAGAGAGAAAAGTCTCGTCACGTGACCCCAGTGTTTACCAAAATGGAGCTCCACCACGGTTGCCGTTTTTCCCGAGTTGCTGCGGCCTTTAAAATCCTCGTAGAGAAGAGTCGTGTCATCGGTGCTGATCAAGTTTAGGGAACTCGTCTCTTGTTCCGCTTGCTCTTCTTTTTGCATTGTCTACGAGGAGCTTGCCAACTGGATATGCCGTGCAGGCAAAGGTGCGGTGAAAGTATGTGTGCTTGATGTGAATGTAAGAGAGAGAAGAGAAAGAGATGGAAATGTTATATATATACATATACGCGCAAGGAGTACGGCAGTGTAGCGTAACACACTACTGTGCTATGCCAATGGATTTAGAATAGTTTTTTTTGACGCGATGCGGGTACATTTTCTACGGGAGTTTTTTTTGGTTGTTCGAATTATGGATGGCGTAGGTAATGATCGCAGTGTAAAGGAGTGAATTAAGTTCGTTCGGTGACATCTATCTTTGGAGGCGGCTCTAGAGGATTGTAAAGTGTGCACTCTATTGATACTTTCTATTTTTATTAATGAAATTTGGTTTGGGAAGTCAAAATTCCATCTATTTCTGACTCAATTTTATTTTGGAGTATCTCTGACTATTTAACGATCATTTTTAGAATCATTCATTTTAGACTTGGAAATAAAATCGTTTTTTTATAATATTTAATTTGATGCAATCATGACAAATTTATTGACTTCATATTTTATCCTACGAAATGGTATTTTCAGTAGTAGATATGAAAATATTATCATAATGGGTTAATGGTATTTAAGAACTTACTAAACTTATACAAACTATTTTTGATAGATAAATATTGATGTAGTTCTAAGGTCCTATATTCTATCATACTCGGATGAATAAGAATATATTGAAGGAATACTTAGAGATGTAATGAAAGGTTAAATAAAGCATTCTTACAATTTATAATTATTAATTTTAAAATAACTAGTTAATGATTGGTAGTTGTTAAATTATTCTACATAATAAAAAAGGCAATTATCACCAGTTTTTTATGAATGATTCAGAAGTGTGAGTGACCATCAAATAGATAATTACTTAGTTATTAATCAATTTCAATGCAGTGCAGTGAATAAAAATAAAGTCATTTAAGGGACATGATCTTGCAGAGATTTTAGAGTTGTTATTTTTAGCTTTGATACTTCAAAGTTCAATGTTCAGCTGATTGATGCAATCCTGTGCAGCTCGAATATAAGTTTATAAATGTGTCTGTATATATTATTTCTTGACTTAAGAAGTATATTAATTTAAATGAAAATATCCGTATACTGATATTTATACTGTTAAATTATTTTTGGTTTTGCTATTTATATAACATTTTTTTATCAAAAATACTTTTTCAAATGTTTTAATTAAATTTTATTGTAATTCTTTTAAATGGCCAAAGGATTTATTTCTGTATTGGACCAATTAATCAATAGTAGAATGTAAGTATTACAAAATATTTTATTTTTTTTATGAAATGTTTCTTACATTTACTTCATAGGTTCTATTATTCAGCAAAGAAATTATTATTCATATTTACAATGTCATGAATACTGATAACATTGTAAAGTTCTTTTATAAAGTTACTAAAAGAATAAGTAATTTATTAGCCAGTCTAGTTTCTTAGATAATTCCATGTCTAATTTTATGGTAATGTAAGGATCCAATGATTTTTAGAAGAGTAGTAGGGATGTTACCTTCAAGGATCGGTGAGTCTTTACACAGCAAAAGAGAAAGAGGGAGAGACTGTGCTTTACACATGATTACATCAGAAAGATTTGTCTCTCTTCTTATCATAGGATTACACAGCAAATAAAAAAAATAAGAGCTGCAATCTCTATTGTAATTGTTTAGACAAGGTGTAAGAGAGCAAATTAGTACATAAATGGATAATGGCCACATTACAGAAAAGGACAAGTAAGTTGCTTTGGTATTTCTGAATGCTAAAGAGCTTTACGAGTTCCAATCATATATCGGAAATATGTTTATAAATTGCTAGAAAGGAAATACGCAATGTTTCAGTTTCTTTTATTGCTGTTGGTTTAGTTTTCCATAATTGTAGATAATCTATAAAAGTGACCTAAAATTTTTTTAATTATGTTATTATAAATTAATACAGAACAATTTTAATTTTGGGGTTAATCATGATTTTTTTATTTAAATTTTTACAGGTGGTGACCGAAGTTTTAAGGAGGCCTAACAATTGCGGTGATATGCTGCATATTATTTACAAAAGGTACTCTCCACTTTTCATAGCGTACAAAAAGATTACATAAGCCTGTACTTCTCTATAATCATATTCAATTCAATTTACAGGTGCAAATGCAGATGATCTCAAATGTAGCTTAACCAGGCAAGGAAAAGTATAGATTGAAGCGTCTAGATGTTGTGTACTGTATAGCGGTACCTGATAGGGCCATAAGGTTTTTTAAACATGGCCAGCAATCAGGTGGATTATCAGTGGTTAGTATTTTGTAATCTCAATTCATCTTTTTCATTCTCTATAACTACTATTTATAATATTTCAACCTTCGTACATATTTTCAGGGCTTACACTATAATGGATTCATCTAGGGTATCCACCTATCTGATATCAATCCTATTGATCGTTTATGGCAGCTTTCGATCACTGAATATGGAGCAGGAGGCAAGGGAAAGAGAGAAAGAAAAGGAGCGCGCAAATCTCCTGACGGGTATCACGAGTAATAGCGCTACGGCAAATTCGGAAAATCCTCCAGGAAAAGGAGTCCTGACTTTAGATACATTGCACGTTCTTTGTCTACCTCTTGGTGCTTCCATTTCTCTACTTGTCATGTTTTTCTTCTTTGACAGCATGCAGATGCTGTTTGCTATTTGTACTGCCAGTAAGTTTTTTTTCTATACTACAAAGATGAATCAAGTTTAACTTATTTTCAATGCATCTGAATCATCAAGCTAAGTTGTTCCTATGATTTAAAAACACCGATGTGTTTGTTTATAGTAATGGCTACAGTAGCGCTGGCATTCCTTTTACTGCCCATGTGCCAGTATATAATACGGCCGTGCTCGGACGGCAACAAAATATCGTTCGGCGTGTGCGGCAGGTTCACGGGCGCCGAGTTACTCTCGTTCTCCTTGAGTGTGAGTGTAGTCTGCATATGGGTGCTGACCGGCCACTGGCTCCTCATGGACGCAATGGGCATGGGCCTTTGCGTGGCCTTTATTGCTTTTGTGCGTCTGCCTAGTCTCAAGGTATCAACTCTATTGCTCACGGGCCTTCTTATTTACGACGTCTTCTGGGTCTTCTTTTCGTCGTATATTTTCAGCACAAACGTTATGGTTAAGGTAATCCATCTCAATTTTATTAGAGCGTAATTATTAAAAATAGATGTGAATAGTTTAGAACAGAAACGTACAGTTAAAGTAATAATTCACGTTAAAACATTAATTTTTTGGTAAGAATTACGAATGATTACAAGTAGCACAAACGGTATAGACATAATAAAAAGTTTCTTAATTTTAAAGATTGATTTACTTAGATAAAGTTTATATTGAAGCTTTATTCCGACTCTTTATTAGACTTTAAAGCATCGTCTGATTGTTTCTGACCTTAATTTACTGAAATGTAGATTATGTCAATATTAGTTAGATGTATTCACGGAAATTTTTCAGATTGAAAATAAAAATAAAAGTGTCTTTTCTAAAATACGTTCTTTTTGAGCTTATCATAATAAACTACACTTTTCTTTGTATCTGTAACTGCATTAAAACATGCAAAATTTACTTACTTTTCTTTTAAATACCATTTTCAATTGTATTCATAAGTTCTTTTATTGTTATGAAAATTGGGTTATGAGCAAAGTGAAATTGCTTAACGAATATTGAAACGCGTTACAATGAATACATTTACCAGATACATTGTCGTCCTTTATTAGTCACCAGTTACAAAAATGGCATTTCAAAACAAATCCACTTAAAGTTTTTATGTCTATTGTTGAAGTGCTTGAAACGCTCTACTTTATGTACCAGCATAACTTCGCTGCACTTTAACATAGCGAAATTAAAATGATCTTATAAGTTTGAAAGTGTTTAAATTTTTAAATAGACCAACTAAAATGTTCTACATCAGCAAATGAAAATAAAATATATTTATCGAAAAAAGACGAGGCAATAAATAATCTCGATTATAAAAATATCAAATAATAAACTTTACACTTTAAATTCATCATCTTAATTTATTTATATCGATATGTAACTGCGATTCATATTTTTCGTGGTTTTTATTTATATTTTTGATTAAATTTCAAAATTGGAGTAACTGCATAGAACAAATGTTAAAAATATCTCTTTAAAAATCTCTGCGTAAAAATAAAAGTGTAACAACAGTAAAAGTTTCTTTACAAAAGTAGCATATACTACTGCAAAGTGCACTCGAAACATCCGAGTTGTTAACTTTATCACTTAAATCTCACATCCGCTTCTACATTATTGTTGTTTGCAGGTGGCGACGCGACCGGCAGACAATCCAGTGGGTATGGTGGCCCGTAGGTTACACCTCGGCGGCAGCGTAGCACGCGAGGCGCCTAAACTCTCGCTGCCCGGCAAGCTCGTGTTCCCCTCGATGCACCGGGCCGGCCACTTCTCCATGCTGGGCCTCGGCGACGTCGTAATGCCGGGTCTGCTGCTCTGCTTTGTGTTGCGCTACGATGCCTACAAAAAGTCTCAGCCACTGCCGGGCGGCTGCGAGGCAGGTGTGCCACCGCCTCGGCATCTCAACCGTATCACCTACTTCCATTGTTCGCTCATCGGCTACTTTTTGGGTCTGCTCACAGCCACCGTTAGCTCCGAGGTTTTCAAGGCCGCACAGCCAGCCCTGTTATACCTTGTACCCTTCACGCTGTTGCCCTTACTCACTATGGCGTATCTTAAGGTACGAAATTTGCAACTTGCGGGAGCATAATATGTTGTGATTTACAAAGTAACTGTAACTATAAAGATCATAATTATTAATTTTTCAATTGGATGTGACGATCCAGTATTTATTTATATCAAATCATTTTCAAAACTTGTTTTTTTTTCTATAGAAATAAGCTTGCTTGCAATGCATACAATGCTTTAAAATAAATGTATTCTGTACTTATTTAATTATATAAATTAAAATTTTTTTACTATTAATGTATAAGTAAAGGATCTTGAGAAAGAATTTGTGCTTTACATGTATGTATTTACTAAAAAGTTGTGGAAAAGCGAAAAGACTAAAATTGTGAATAACTAAACATTTCGGCAAAAATTTCTCTTTAATTATATTTTATAGGAATTAGTAAATATGTAGATTAATTTTGCTAATAAAAAATTGAATTGTCATATTTGTAAGCTAAAATTAGTAACTGGTAGTGTTAAGTCTATATAGAACAGATATACATGTTATAGTTATAAAAGATACGTGATTTTGATTGGAAAATTGATTTTTTATAGGGAGATCTGCGCCGTATGTGGAGTGAGCCGTTCATAGTACATCCGCCATCAAAGCACATGGAAGTTTGACAGCTATCCATGACAATAGGCTTTTTCGCTCAGTTGCACTTGCTGCGTCTGCCCAAGAGATTACATTCAATGATTGGTTTCCTCCGCCCCTTATCATTATTTTCCATGTAAGTAAGCTTTTGTTCGAGATCATCAAAAGCTACATGAACATTAGCACACAGTTCACCTCGTTACATATACGTACCCCGTCGGTTAATTTTGTTCATTTTGCGACTGAAGCGTCAGTGAAAAAGGGCGTTGAATTCTTATCAACGGGGTAATTAACGCGAATAATGTCTATCATTATCGAAGACTTATCGCACTGAAGAAACTTATTTAATTTTCGGAGTATTGCTAAGGTAACTTAGTTATGTGATAGGCTTTAACTTATAAAAAATTATAAGCTTCTTTTAAATTACTATTTACCGTTACATTAATTTGTGATCAAAAATGTATTTGAATAATATATGGTTTATAATTTATCGTAAAAAAACTTGTATTGGTTTTTTTCTTCATTCATATTTTTATTGAAGTTTTAATTTTAGATTATTATGTAGATATTATGTATAATATTTTTAAAATCAATTAGTGTTAATGATTTTGTACTGTACTATATTTTATATTATTTTCACATGACATAGTTACCTTAATTTTCTTCCGAATGTAGATTGTCTAACGGGGAAGTGAAGTAGTGATGAATGTGTCAAAAAAGTGTAAAAATATTTTTCAAGTTTAGAATAGATTGCGTTTTCTTACGGCACTGAACACTTTTTGTAAAATTAAAGCAATGCGACGCATAAATGCGTTTTTCATAGGGTTTTTTTTGTTCGTCAAAGACTTATTTTATTTTCTGTTTTTTTTTTCTTTTTAAATTATTTTCTTTATTTTTAAAGAGAAATCAAGCGAACAAATTTAGAAATGTAAAAACGATCAACGTTCTCATGTCAATTTAAACAAGTAATTTCTTTAATGGTGTATTTTAAGACGAATGAAATTAAAATGCGAGATTGTTACTTCATTTAAAGAAATAGCGAATGACGATGCACTCGTAAAGAGAATTGCATACAAAAGGAAATCCGTGAAAGAAATCGTAATATATATATAATTTATATATTACTATATAATATTCTGTAATTATGTATGAATTTTGTCCTTGTAGAAGGATGTATCATCATATATATATACGACTATATATGACTTTATAGTATAATTAATAGTAAAATTTATATTGCATTTATCTGGAGTTTTAGAGAGTGCATAAAATTCATACATAATTATGTATAAAATCTTTCTTTTCATTGATAAATCTGTAATATCATTAATATTTGAGATTTTTACTGTCCGGTTTAGCTTAAAGTCCTCGTCTCTGAGTCCTCGCGTTCTCGTTCTAAATTTTTTTTTAAATACAATTAATTTTTTAAATTATTTTATTATTTTATTTTTTGTGAAAATATTTTTAAACTGATAGTTTATTTTATTTTTATTTGTAAACAAGAAGAAAAAATACTGTATATACAAATATGTATGTAACTTATACACAGTGAGGATAATTTTGTCATTGGAATGATGTATATGGATACTTGTTCTTAAAAGCCAAGCGAACGAATTATTATTTTCTAATTGTGATGTTTATTTTAACTATGAAAGAAATATTGAGAAACATTACTCAAACTAACCCGGAAAAGCGTTTTTTAAAGAAGTTCTGCGTCAATAATATCCGCTCGCAAAAAGCAGAGAAAAGTAGGAGGAAAGAGGAAAAAATCTCAATACTGTTGTAATCGGCTGCAAGGAAAAAGTGTAAGCCAGCACCGAGGGATAAGCTTTTTCAAGCTCCTGCTATGGATGGGCCATCCTTAAGACTTTGTATTTTATTGAAGAGTAAGACTGAATGAAAAAATTAAAAAATAAAAATAATAAGATCAGATGTATAAGCACCTTTCGACTTTTTTAAATAGACACTTTTTGTTTATTTATCCGATATGTCTATTAAAATTGGCATTGTGATGAATGAATTCCTATCTTTCAACTTTGATTTCATAATGTTTTCTCGTTTATTTATTAACTAAATTTTTAAGCGTAAAAATTTGTATTCTAATATTATAATCAGATTTTAAAAGATTAGAAGCAGAGATGTAGTATAAATAAAAAAATAGTCCATTTTAAAAGAACGAGAGGTGATGACATCTGTATTAAGCAACCATAAGGACGCCAATAGCTTAATCGAAGAAGAAATTAATTTTTTACTTAGCCGAATTCGTTGCAATCCGTTTTATTGATCATCGTGATTTAACGTCGAATGATGCGTTTCCGTTTTTTCGAGGATGAAAACATGCGTTTGTATAAAAGATTTAGCCTATAGTTGTTTCGGAGTGATTCGAATGTCATTTTATATATTACTGTATTATATAGATTGTTGTAAGAATATAGGTAAATGAAATGATAAAAAATAAGACACTCATTAATTAAATACGTGCAATCATTTCTAAAAAAAAAGTATATAACGATAAAAGAATCTCGAAGCTTTCCACGTTTGTTCTGTGACAAATGAGCAGTGCACCATTAACGTTTATTACCCAATTTCTCTTTTTTCCGATGTCACATAATCGAAATTCTCTCAATAGATATGCGATACAAATATCGAATGCGCAGTTGGGTATATATTGGAAATCGTAAAAAAATCGTCATTAGGAGTAGACGTTATATATTAAAAATATTTACATTATCTGCCAAAATATCTGATTTCAGCGAAAATTCAATCGTTTGAATTCCGTATTGAGCATCTTTGTAATACGCCGTTTGTTTTGTAATGCGATTAACAATTTCGCCGTCTAGACTCATAGTCAGAACCACGCTACAAACAATCTTTCTCCCGGGCTACAGATATTTTCTGGCAAGGGTATAGCCGCTCTGTACCGCAGCGTCTCTCTCTCTCTCTTTCTCTCTTTACTACATAACTCGTAGTTATCATAAGTGCTCTCAAGCATGACTCCGTGGCTACTCCTCGTGATTTTTGTCCGGGTATATCTGTGTACTCGTATGCATGCGTTTCTTTGTCATTGTGAAACAAGATCAACGTTGGTATAAATACATAAAATAATCAAGCCGCAGAATCGCTGCATTTATCAGCATCATTTTCGTCATCATCGTCGTCTATGCAGTGCTCTTCTCGTTTATCGTCATCGATGGAAATCACTGCATTATTCCCTCTACCTCGTCATTACTGCAATACTTGCGCGTATGTGTGTGCTCTAATTGTGTGTTTTAAATAACAAAAATAAATAGATTCCCCTGTTGATAAAAATAAATAAGTCAGGATTCTTTGCTGAGAAATGCCGTTAGTGACAGATTCGTTGCCCAGGATAATCCTTTAAGTAATTGCCACTCGCACGTCCACGAAATGTATAACTTCAAGTTTAATTCCGGTCTCCGCTACATTTCAGGATACATGTCAGGATTACGTTCCTACCTTTTAAATTGAACTCATCCCTTTTAAAAATTACTAAACATGCGTTAAATCATCAGTGTAAATCTTTTCAAATCTCTTTTCCAAATTTTTTTCAACATCTTTTTCAGTTTCCATCTACTAGACCAGTCATCTCTAACATTTTCTAAGGAATTTTTACATTCTATAATTTTATTGTTTTATAATAATCTTATAAAACCGAAATCAAAAATATTTCCATGATTTTATTTATTAGGCGATTATGAACACTTTATTGTTTATTTCTATTGTTCAATTTAACGTTTTAGCAAAATTAGGCAATTGTTGTAAAATTTTAAGGATTCTTTCGGATTTACCCTACTTCTTTCTTACTTACATGCTTTTTCAATGTATAGGGCAGACGTCAAATAACTTGTCCGGCCTTCCTCAGTAACGAATTCGTCTTCAGTGGTTTCCTATCGAATGCATTCTGTATAATATAAATAAACCATCAGACAGAAAGAGAGAAAGGTGAGAGAGTGCGCAAGAGTGAAGATAAAGGGTATAATAAAAATCAGACTGCTATACCAATATAGTAAATCGGTAGTAACAGTACTTCGTTCTATTGTGCTTCGGTCATGCAAACTCTTCCCTCTTTATAATTTCCCGTCCATAGCACAAGCAATTACTTCTATTAATACTTCGAACTTTTTCCAGCGAATCCCGTCAAATATATAAGCGTCGCGTTTTTATTGTGTATAACAATACCAAGAAAGACTTATGTTTCAATAATAGGAGAGAAGTTGACAAAAAGAATATGTATATATATACAAAAAAAAACGGCTTATCTGGCAGTTTTGACAAAACATATATGTCAAAACTGCCAGATAATCCGTTTTTTTTTTGTTACTGCGTTTTCATTAAAGTGTCCTGTCATTAGATGCACCGTAAACAATGAACTGACGAGACGATTATATACACATACACACATCATACACATCACACGTACTCATATATATATATATATATATATATACATCGCGTTATCGTTTATAATTGGATGTATGACCATGGCACGTTTCATCGTATAGGGTATATAATTTACTTTGCTAAGTTGTAAATACTGTCTGTTCATCGCGTGGATAACATATAAAAAAAAAGAAACTAGTTGCTTTTGTATAAAGAGCCGCCCGTAGGAAAACAGATCCTTTACCGAATGAGTATGTATATTATATACATATATATATACATATATATGCATATATATGTATATATGTGTGTATATAATAAGAAAAGCGATGAAATTTTTCGTTTGTGTTCTCCAATACCTTATAAAGTTTGAAAAGTAGAGTGAAAAGAAGGAGCGAAGTACGATTGTAGCTCGTGATAATTTTTTGTTGAAGTAATCGAAAAAAGCGTAGGGAAATTTTCAGCTCTGTATTTAGGGATGGAGGTATAATAGTGAAACCGTCGATATTAATATTATTCGTTTGCGTTGAAGTGTTCAGGGAAAACTTGAGTGATCTAAAATATCTTTTCATTAAAAAAAATATACTTTTCTTACGAAAATTGTCATTTATAAATTAGTTTTTAAATTTCGGTTTTTGGACAGTTTCAGCCAATTCGTTTAAAATTTGATGTTAAAAATTGGATAACTTACTATAGGCGAATAAGTAATTAATTACAAGTATTAGAATTAATATAGTTTTCAGAATATTCGTTAATTAATTCAATTACGTATTTTTAGTTCATTCAAGTTTCCTCTCGCAAAAACTTCATATTGTCAATAACTCTGTGTTTCGTTGTTTAATTAAGTTTTCGGTTTCATAGATTAAAAAAAAAAGAAAACAAAGGGAAATGAAAATCTATCTTACTTAAAGACCGTGTATGATTACAGCTACGACCTGTGATAAAAAAAATGAAAAAACTTGACAAGAACAGGTTTGATAGAAAGGATAAAGTGTTACATCTTAACAAAAAAAAATGAGAATACAATTAATTATTAAAAACAAAAACTAATATAATAATTAATGTAAGAGCACTTTGCTTGTATCGCTGCAATTATGGACTTGCATGTGTACAGCCCTGTACATTTTTATATGTAATAAAACAAAAAAGTAATAATAATAATTGACGCATCTCCACCGGCAAACACTTCGATCGGGGAGACGCATTTGAAATGCGAGACGAGTCATTTATTTATTTAATACCGCAACACACACACCTCTACGTCAAACCAAAAGTACCATCCAGCATTATTCATTTTGGACTTATCACTTACGGTAGCAGAATCCTGTATGAAAGTAACGACTGCGTATAAATTTCTTTAAGTTAACTTAATATTAACATTGCATATTCATTTCTATGAGTCTTAATGACGTATTGTACCGTCCGATACGGTATAATGAAAGTAATTGAGCATTGCAATGTAGAGTGTTGACAGTAGCCCCCTAAAGAATATATACGCATGAAATGCGCATCATTGTTATTAGCACAAATTTTATTTGTATATAATTATAATTAATTTGTAAATTTAAAGAGTATTTCATTTAAAATATTTTCATGAATCATGAATAATATAATAAAGATATAAATAATACAATTAATAGCTAACTGGTAAAGGTTTAAATAACAGTAATTCGATTTTTATGAAATACATTTTTCTTATTAAATTATTATTTAAAGCTACTTAAGATAACATGTTACATGGCGTAACACTATTCTATTTACACTATTAGTACGTATTACTTTATTAGTTAAGTAGTTTAAAGTCTTCAATAATCTGAAATTGAAAGTACATATCACATTTTCTCTCCGCATTTCTAGACATTACAGAAAAATGATTTGGGAAATACGAAATGCAAATATTCTTGCTATCTACGTTTAATTTGTATTAAGGTTAGGAATATACATTAACTAATGTACGATCGAAAGAAAAAGATTTATGTTCTAGTTCTGTCGTATCGTCCGAAATATGATCACTGCAACTTATTTTTATTAATCGTAAAACTCATCTTTCAACAGTATTTTACGAATTATATGTTTACAAAATCCTAATGTTTTAACTCTGGTTAACATTATTTACAGGTTTATGAAAATTACATAGAAAATCGTTTAAAATTTCTGAAATATTATTTGATATTAATATTTTTTAATTGTACAAAAATATTTCTACTGTTTAAGTAGGATAATGAAAATGCTTAGTAGTTGTAATAAGAAGAATTATGAAACAAATCCAAATCTTTAATAATTGCAATTTAGAAACGGAATCTCTTATATTTTAAAAGTTTCTGATTAAGTTTTAGGTAATTTTGAATGCGTAATTTTATATATTACAAGTGTAAAGGTACTTTTTAATTAAATTTACATTACATTAAAATAATGAAAATTTTTCACGCGGGATACAACAGAAAGTATAATTATATTTTTCATTTATGAAACAAAATTGTATCACTTTACAATACTTAAAAGTCTTCAAGATAGGCTTCTGTTGATTTCTGAACACATTAAGTCTCATTTATAAATATATTGTAATACATCATTTAAGTTAGTAATACAAAAAATTTCGTTACTTTAAGAACGATCGGTTTGAACCCATTTTACGTTTTTTAAACTCTATGCATAATATCCTGAGTGGAGAATCAAAAGTATTGGTTCCTTCTCATTTTTCTCCAATTACTCTATTTACAAATTCTTATACGGGTTTATATGCGGTTATTGTACAAAATACGCGCCGCGAGTATAATTTAGTATGCATTTCAATGAATATAAATATACAATAACTGAATATAAAATTAATTAGGCTGTAAAGCCTTCTTTTTATTACAATGAAATCTTCTTTTTTATTGAGACAGATCAATGCGAATTGAAGGCATATAAGTAATCGACAGAAATACTTGGATTCGAAATTTTTAATTTGCAAACATAAATTGTATTTTTACTTTTATACAGAAAAAGTATATAAATACTACTAAAATTTTGAATTTGACTTAAAGATTTCAACATCCACCCTCCATCAAATTCTATAAACATATACCAATCTATTAATATTTAATAGCGTTTAAAATATAAAGGTTATATATATAATATGTACAATGTTTTTAATTTACCTTCCTTATCTTGAACAAGTAAAAATTAAAAAATGATAAAAGAATAAATTAATTAATAGCTTGATTCAGAATTAGAACGATGCCATAGATATCAACAACAATAAATTTGCTAAAAAAAAACTTCACGATCTATGTCCGCGTGGGAAAAATTTCAAGACCTCGTCAAAAGCCTCTTTTAAGGGAAAAACGATTCTTCTATCTTGCACTCGTTGCGTTTTGCCCCACGGATTTATCCACATTCGCGCACTCGTCGCAAAAACTTTGACACTGTAACGGGTCACCCAAAATCCATCGTTCACAGCATCATACTCTGCTATGACCGACAGACGCATTATCCAGATTCTTCTTGATATTCTCGAGCTCCTTCATATCCGTCACGGAAGCCTCGCACTTGTAGACCACCAGCGAGTGGTAAAAGTGCACCGCGAAGGCAATGAAGACAATGAGGACCGGGATGACTATGACGGTACTGGCAGTGGCGGCAGTGAACGAGTAGTCCCAGAACTTGACCCAGCAGAGTATGGCGACCTCGACGAGGAAGAGGAACAGCCCGAGAACGGTGGAGAAGGCCCAGGCGAGTTCTATGAAGCCGCGCATACGCTCGTGGGGCGACTCCGTCACCAGACGCGACACCTGCAGCTTGCTGATCGCCTCGACGTTCGGCAACAGGTAGGTGCTGATCATCAGGGCGAATATGTGGACCGAGACCAAGACCGTTGTGCACACGGCGAACATCACGAACAGCCATTCGGGCACTGCTGTCGGCTCGTTTATTTGCAGCTCCACCATCGCGACCTTGGACAGAAACAGCCTTTACTTTAGTTTATTATTTATCTGTGTAAGTATGTAGGGGTTAATAAAGTATAGCTATTGCTTAGAATTTCGAGGTTTTCATTCTAGCTTTGTATAAATAAGACTGACTACCGTAAAAAAGCTTTTGCATTGTTGGATCTCAAAACTGTAGTCACATATTTATTGACATAATTAAAGGTGAAAAGTAATTATAAGTAATTAGACGGTAGGAAATAATTGGCGCTCGTTTAATTTAGTTTATAAGAGGAGTAACGACTTTGAAAGCGCATTAGCTTGTAAAGTACATGTCCTGTAATGGAAGTTAATGCTTAGGACATTTGCTTACGTAAAATTGATCAAAGATTAAACGAGCAGAATAATATTATGAAAAGAGCTAAGCAAATGTTATACCAATTAAAATTATAAATATGCAATCTTTAATAGCTGCTAATGATTGTCATACGGTTTTATGGCTTTACATGTTGTCGTTTGAATATTTTTTCCAATATTAAGAAATATATGTAATAACGCGATTTAACAATATATTAAATATTTTACTGTTATTTAAATATTTGAAAAATCATTCCACCAAAGATAACATATAATAATTACTTGCTTATGTAAGTTAACAATTATTTACTTAAGTTGAAAATATATGCAATACACTTTACTTTTGTTTGCTTCCCATCAAATCCTTAGCTTGACAATCTTTTGCAAATCACATTTTTTTCTTGTAAAGTCAAAGACAATTAAAATTTAGCATAGAGTTAACACTTTTTCATGTTTGAAAGTTTGCACGTTAAAATTATTGTCACTTTTGATGAAATACATTTTTAGTGAAAAACATCTTATGTACTTTAAAATACGACAACCAGATTCGAAACCTGCGATTCAAATATATAATAGATGTTTGGTTGCCATGAAGATTTGATAAGAAATTAATAATTTTTCAAAAGCTTGTGCAATTTTGACTTTTTGAGCACTTTCATGTGTACTTTACGTAATTCGAGATGTGATGATACGAAAGATTAGCCGCGGAATTGTCATAGGCATTGCCTTAATGATTTCAGGAATGTTGGGTAATCACGATGCACGAAGTCAAGTTTGAAATATTTCCTATAGTCTCAACGATTTAAACGCTTTGCATAATACGCGAAACCAACGTTTTCTTCGCTTGCACTAAATCATTTTTTTTCCTTGCTATACGGGCGCTGTAAACTGTAAATTGCTGATATCGTCATTTTTATTTATATAAATATTAAAAATTCAGATAAGCTTTGTTAGTTTTCCTCAAGCTTTGTGAATTTGAATAAGCGAATTTCCTATTTTTAGAATTCTCAAAAGAATCACCTTCCACTTTTATTCAATGGTTCTAGGTTAAATTTTCTAAGGTGTTTTTGTTAACTCTTAAAGTAATACATAAAACAATGATAAAACTGTAATTGATATTCCAGAAACTGTTTTCGAACAAAAAGAAATGAATATAATTTATATATAGTAACAGATGAGAACTGGATTCCTAATTTTCGTTTTTTTTAAAGATATTAAGCCATTAATAAAGTTATGTATCTTTGTATTTAAGTATTGCGTTATTATGAGCATTAATAAAATCATCCTTAATTTTCAGTAGGGAAAAATTGTTACTGCTGAAGTTGCAATTGCTATAAGCTATACAAATTGTTTTCCGTGAAATTAAAAAAATGAGATACAGTATAAAATCCAACGGGTGAATTAGTTATGCAGTATAACCACAGTTATATTTTCTAGTTTACATAACCTATTGTTATGTTAGTTATAAAATTACCCTTAGTTATAAAATTGTATTTCAGGATAAGTCAACTGTTATCAGAGACTTCCGTATATAAATCTAAAAACATGCGGCCAATTTGCTTAATTCGTCGAAGAAAATTGCAATTTATTATGCATCGTAAAATAAACCATGCCATTATTTCTTGACTGATTTAGTTCGGATGTCACTACTGATTTTATTATGTACTCGCGATAAGAGAGATTACGCTCCACTCAAAGCTTCTTCAAACAATGTTTGTATTAAGATATGCAAGGTGAAAAATTTAGTATTGTTTTAAAATGCACGTCGACTTATTCAAGTAATAAGTGCGACAAGAATTCATAAATGATTTTATATGCAAGGAAAAGAATAGATTAAAGTTTTCCCTACTTAGAATCAAAATTCCTTAATGCACAGTAATAATTTGGTTTAACGTGGAGCCAAATCGATTTACCTTGAAATATAGATATTGCTGAGTACATACCGTAATTAGTTTCTTGATAATAATGAAGTAAATCGTGGCATTGTCTGCCGAGTAATTAATCAGTAAATTTATTTCAAAATTATATTTTTACTCGTAAGCCAGAAAATTGCTTATAATTGAGATCTACTGAAAATGATTTTAATTTCTACAATTATGCTGTCTTTATATAATGCATCAATTAGCTATTGAATTTTATTTATTTGTATAATTGCATACCTATGAAAAATAAAGTAATATTAAATTCTCTGTTAAAAAGTACATCACGGCGACTCTTTAAAATTATAGATGCACCAATAACTTATGAAAAAGCGTTTTCTGAGAATATTGGGTTGGAATCTTTTTATATTTACTCATCGCCTAAAAGGAAATGTCTCGATGCATCATTTAATTATTTTTTAATTCTTTTTCAGCTGTCAAAATCTATTATAAATGTTCGATTGTCATTCATTCTTATATGCATGGATTTTTTTCGAGTTACTGGGAACCGGTAAAAACTTTTGCATGGACAACGTGGAATAAATTAAATATAAAAAATCGAATAACAATGGTCAGTTTAGGCGATGATGAAAAAAATTGTATACTTTAGTCTTAAGTTTGGCAGCAAAAAGTAAATCATCTGCACCCGAATCCTAGCAATACAACTGCAATTTAAAAAGAAATCTATAAAGAAACATTTTAAAAACCATTGGAACTTATTAAATACGAATTCGTCATGCAGTAGATAAATGGTTAAACCTTCATTTAATAACCGCATCGTAGAAAAAGAATTTAAATATTATTGTTAAGCTTAGAATCTATCGACAAGTTCAATATTATAATAAAATTGCCTTAAAAAAGGGTTAATCTAATTTGCACCGCACGTACGTAAGTAATGCAAAGAACTTTTGCAAAGTTTCGCGCAGTTGCCATTGAGGGAATCCTGCACGAATTGTGCAACAAATCGCGAAAACATGACTAGGTGAGTTTCTGTCAAAAATTAACCGATTACTAAACTCTGCGTGTCATTGTACCGCTCGAACATGCGATAATCGACCGTAGTCGTAGACAAATTGAAAAAATCGCGGCATTTGTTCGAAAAGCATAATAGTTTTTTAAAACGATCACGGATGAGAAATTTCTCAAAGGATTCCTATTCCAAACGAGCGTTCGAGCTTTTATCGGATGGACACACGTGTACGCGTGCTTTGATCCCCTAAAGGTCGCAAAGGGCTCACCATGGCAAAGCCGCTGAGCAGCTCGGAAGTGGTAGCGGTAGCCTTGAGTTTGGCCCTGCTCATGTGCAGCCGCCTCCAGCTGAGTCCCTCGGGTCCGTCCTGATTTTCGGGGCTGGTGTGGGCGGTCGACTGGTTGTTCTGGCCACCTTTACAGGCGCAACAGCAGCCGCAGGAGTTGCCCACCGGTCCCGCCAGTGGTGGACCCACCCTCATCATGTCCACGGCGGTGTACCGATTGTTGGGCATCGGCTGGCGATTGCGCGGCGACAGGACCATTTCGCTCTGCGTCGTCGAGAAGGTGTAGCTCGGACTGTAGTTCGTGTAGCTGAGCTCGCTGAATTGGCTGTGGCGCGACAATTGGCCCATAGACATTGGCCTCGAACGCTGTCGAATATGTTTTCTCTTTTTATAGCGAATGGTTGAGGGACCGGTTTGATCGTGTCGGATTGGGGGGTCGTTAATTTGCGTTCTTTTGTACAGGGAGTTGAAATGCATCGAGATGTTCTTGTAAGATAAAAGAATTATCGCTTGTCTCGTTTTGAGTGCAATATCGATAAAGATGAAGGCGAGAGAGAAAACCAAGACTTTGTCACCGAATGATCAGCGTTGTAGCAATATTTACGCTTCTTTTTTCCTCAAATTCTTTTTTTAATAAATAAGGGTATTTTGAGGAAAACGAAGCGATATACTCGTATCAGCTAAATACATAAACATAATTTATGACTATATTTAAAGAAATTATTTAACTTACTATAAACATTAATCTTTTCAAAAATACACAAGCTATTAATGTCAGTTTAGTAAGTATATGTATATTTGTATCGTTAACTACGCAGTTAGTAATGTAGTAATAATCTAGTTTATAAATATGTTTATTGAAATAGATTCTACATAGTCAATGACAACTTTAATTCACTAAAAAAACATTTATTTACAAAACATAGTGTTTTATTAACGAAATTTATTAATTTTATAGTTAAAGGTTGATCTTACAGCATCTTAAAAAATTAATACTTCAATTAATAATATTTTCATAATATTCACGTAAGATTCAAAATGAAAATTCATTATCCCATTTTCAAACTAAATAAATCTCTCACCTTTTGCATGTTTGATAAAAATTATTAATCTACGTGTCATAAAACATTATGTCCAAGTCATTTGTTACTCTAAATGTTATTTGATTTGTGTACTTATGCATGAAATAGTCTTCAAAATGCATTTTTAAAATGTACACTATGATAAAATATACTAAACTGTATTCTAAACTGTATAAAAGATTATACTAAACATTATGATTATCTATTATACTAAACTGAAGTTGAAAATATATTTATTTGTCGAATGAAATAAATGTTGATTCATCAATTAACTTTTATCTCGCGAAAGTACACATAATTGTCTATTTTATCGCGTTTCAATTGTCTTATCAAAAACATTCTAACTTTCCAAGTATATACATAAGATTTCATTTTGTAAAACGCTGACTCTCCCATCTAAATAAAGTAAAACAAAATCCTTATACGAACGAAAACAAACAGATTCACTTCTGATATTCAGTCCTACCGGTATCATATTTTTTCCACTGAAAAAATACCTTTCCCAGCGCAACCCGACCAAAACTCCTTACCGACATTGATGAAGCCATGCTAGCATTTGGGAAAAACCCAGTAAGATAAGGCTCGAACAATCTACACACACAGAGAGAGACAAAAATAAAGCAGTAAAAAGCCAAGAAGATATTTACCGACTGATATCCCGCGTTGGGCAGCCTCCAGACGGATGCGTCTATCTGCGTGGATTTGCTAGACTTGGTGGGTGTAGGCGGCTGTTGTTGCGCGAAGAGATCGTCAGCCGAGGCCGCCGGTCTCGGATGCAACGATTTCGGACTCGGCCGTTTTTGCTGCTCAACGTCCACCTGGCAGGTGCCGTCCACCTGCAACATCTTCTTGCTGCCGGCAACGATCTCTATGTAGTTGTTGTTCGACATTTTGCCAATTTCCTTATAATGGGTGAAACGCTGCTGCTGCTGCTGCTCTGACTAATTTATCGCGAGTAATGCACAGGGGCGATTATTATTGGAATGCAGTTTTATTTTGGAACGAAGGCTCTTTTCGCGATTTTTCTCCCCGTTAAATTCTCAAGCTCGAGACATTCGGGATATAATCTCGCGGCTAATTGTGCAGGCTGACTATTGCGAAACTCCGAGATCGGCTGCCGGTGGACAATATTACAGATGTAGTCTGGCACTCGGGTAATAACGAACGGTGGCGTCGATCACCAAAATATACTCGCAAACACTTTTCAAACACACACGCTTATATATTACACGCTCAAACTATATAGGCACTGCAGGTCAAAATGTACAATCGAAAAAGTAAATCAGGAACTATGTATACGAGACGCGGAAATATATCGTCGCAGGAGTCAGGCGTTAGTACAATACTAGCGACAGATTCATTTATAACACGTCTGGATAATAACGTGGAGCTCAGGTGCGCGCACGATCTTTTATCGGTATCTGTGTGCACACTAGAGTAAGATACAAATACAATCACCTAGAATCTCGGATCGTCGAGTGGCAGATAAGAGTCTGTACCAGTTCTGCGCCATGAATCCTCGTAGCGTGGAAAGCTTTACGGGACATACATAATAATAATAACATCGTCGTCAACGTCGTGTCTCGTCGATTCTACGTAAGATCCTCGTTGCATTCTCGCGATTATATGTATTTTCACCTCTATAATTCGATTACGATTGCATCACACTGCACGTTTTGTGTGCGTGCATGTGTGTGTGTGTGTGTGCGGCATAACTTTTTTTTTATGTAACCGCGAAATCGCTGTAATACGAAAGCTCGTTGTGAATAATGCGACGAACGGCTTGAATCGGCCCCTCTCGCATTGCTTAGACAATTCAATTATTTCTTTGTTTATTCCGTGTTAGAGAGTGCGACAGATGGTTCTGATGTTTACCGATTGTATTTTCACTTATCGGTAGCCACATTCTTCTGTCCGTGTGTGTGAGTGTGTGGGTCTCGAGATCCACGTGATTCAAAAACGATCCATATACTGTAGTATGACTATACTGTGATATATCTGTTTGCTACTCGAGCGTGTATAACAGATCAGAAAGTGTCGCTTAACTTTCTAGCGCGCGAATCCAAATTTGAATCACCAGCTCGAGGCTCGACATCTTCCAAGCAAACTTCTCCAAACCTCGCGACAATAGTCACGCGCAGCGTAAAAAAGTCCAATAGGAACATTGGACTAAATAAACACCCGCCGGAACAAATGTACACACAAGACGGACACGAGGCTTTGAAGTTGATAAAATAAAAGCAAAAAAAAAAGAAACGTGAGAGCGAGCGAAGGAGGAGTACAAGTATAGAAAAGAAGCTCGCGCTTTGAACTCCGCAGGAGGACTGAGTCGCGTTGTACCTCCAAAGAGTTATATTTCGCCTCACGCTCTTACCGAGCCTCTCTCTCTCTCTCTCTCTCTCTCTCTCTCTCTCTCTATTTCTACGCTTGTGTGTGTGTGTATTCGCGCGCCATCATAACAATAGTACGAATTACCTTCGGGCCATATCAGCCACATGCATAATAACCGGCTACGCGACTCTATTCGTTGCGTGTCTGTTTTTCTGTGTGCGTGTGTATGTGTGTGCGCGCGAGGATTCTCGCGGATGGCCGGCGGATAGAGCGAACACAGAAAAGAGTCGCGGCGGAGAATTGAAGAGAGATAAGGAGGGAAGCTGACCGACGCTTTTCACGCTGGATAATCCTATACCGAGTGGTTCGCCGATGATGTTACTATCGCGTCTAGACGACTTTTTTTTACGAGTGATCGATGGTACATAGGAGGCCTTGAATTTTGTGGGTCCAAAGGTCTATATGGTTCTTCTTGTTTCTTTTTTTTTTTTTTTTCGTTGGAGGAAGTGAGTTGCGAGAATTGCGACCCTTTGACTACGTGGATGAGCGCGAGTGTGTATATGGTAATCGAGAGAATTTTCAGCTTGGCTGGACTTTGTACAAGCGATCGAGAAATGCGTCGATTGAATTATTCATGTTGATTTTGTATAAAAGTATGCGCTACTTGTTCGTGTGTAAATGTGAACGGAGATTTTTCTCAAAATCGTAGTTTGAATATATTCACGTAGATTCTAAACTAAAAAAACTAAGTTGATATATAATAATTCTAAGGATTGCGAAGTGTGCGACTTTTGTGAATAGGAATGACGATAGAAGGAAATCATGAAACAAAAAATATGTGAATTAATTAATTACGTATTATAAATATAGAAAAGTTATAAAAACCGTTGAGTTTTTTAAATTCTAACTTCTACCTGCAAGTTTTCCATAAGAGATAAGAGAATGAGAGGAGGACGTCATAGACGTCAGAGACTCATATAGAGAGTAATTTTATATAAGTTTTGAATATACTGTAAAGCTTTCCTTACCTTCGCGATGGTATTAACGACGACTCTGGTTAATCTTCATTGATGCATTAGATGATTAGTTTTCACAGAAATGTACCTACGTATACGCATGCTTCAGAAGTTGATGGATAGTGCATATAAACATCGTTGACGTATATATTCACAAGAGAAAGCCTACACGAATCCCGGAAAAGAATATTGTTAAAGCTTTAGGAAGTGGCTTCGCGTAAAAACCAAGTTTAGAATCGATGTTTGCGACCAATGGACCCAATTTTTCAAGATAACTCATACGGTTCTTTCACGCTCACTAAAAGAAAATATGAAATCTCAAAGTGAAAGGTTCCACTCATTCAGATATTTATAACTCCTTAAATTGAAGGTCGCATTCTCAATTTTCATTTGCGATTCGGAAACATTTTTTATTTTCCTTGGTTGGAGTTATGAGACGTGATACCACTTTATGAATGTTCACATCTTTGGCTTGAGCATCGGTTATCTTGAAGTATTGTACCTATTGGTTGCAAAAGTTGTAGTTCTAAACTTCGTTTTGTAAGAATCAGGAACTACTGTCCAAAGTGTCAGCAGAATCGTTTTCCCGCAGATCGTGAGTTCCCCTTATCAGTCCAACTTACACCTTCAAAAATATATTCTCACTACGAGTATACTAGAAACGTAAGAAATTATCTTGCTAGCAGGTATTAAGCAAATTACTGCAAAGAAATTCGTAGCGTCTGTTCTCAGAAAATTACAAAGTCAAACTCAAGCTCTACCCGAGACTAAATTTAAAATCGTGTATCTTACATTTGTCAACACGGATGGTTTGAGGACAGTTGAAGCGCACGAGTGGGTGAACAGACAAAATATTGTCTAGCTACTGCATGCCATTAAATTTTTATTGATTTAAGATATATGACAGTTTATATTTACACTTTACTATTTATTAGATAAGTCATGACTTAAACAAATGTAAAAAAAAACGTGTTTTTCAGGGTAACATCATCTTGTATTGGACTTGTAGGAAGACTAATTAATTGTCACTACTAATACCAGTCAACTCATTTATTTATCATGTATTATATTATAAATTGTGAATGGTATTTTCTATTTTAAAAATAGGCCAATTTAAAACGAATAATTCCATTGAAATGTGTGTAGAAAAATAAAATCCTATAATATACAGACAATCGAATGGTTACATAAATCTTTACAGCAATATTATGGTACAAACAGTTGATGTCAAACTCAAATATTATTTATTCATAATATGTTATATTTTCTTTGAAAATGCGACAATAAATGTGATCGTCGAGTGTTATTGTTATTTAAGGAATCGACAGACACGGTCAAAATTTTTTTTGTGAGCATTATTCATAGCAAATTAGTTTGAGTGCCACTTTGTACGTTAATCTGATCATATTAACAATAGAACATATGAAATTATTTTAAATTTAAATAAAAAATAATTATAATTTATGTTTGAGTATTCAAAAATGACTCCCAATATTTTTTCAATATACAAAGTCGCTATATTGAAAGTTTTTCAGAAGTTTTTGTAGAAAACATTCTATTATGTATTTTATATAAAAAAAAAACTAACTTTTTTAAATTATAACAATTTTTTTTTCTAGAAGATATTTAAGCTCCTTCTCATTGAAGAATCAAACCAAAATCATTTACAAATATCCAATATGCGTGACATTTAAGAAAAAAATCCTTTGTTACAATTTACAGTAGCATAGTGATCCAAACACTGCATTATTGCCTGCATTTTCGCAAAATGATGTAGCAAACGCAGTAAAACAGTATGTATATACGCGTACTCGAAACTACAACGTTCGTGGGTTTGCAAACCATAATGTTGAACATGAAAAAATTGTCAGTTCGAATGACTAAATGCTTCCGGCATCCCATGCGGTAATTCGTTAGAGCGAAAAATTAGATAACAGGTTACAACAAAAAGTGACGAAATTCAGGGGAACTGAATATCATACATTAGATTCCCGTGATTTCTAACTTTATAACCATACAAAAATAATTTGTTTCACTAGCCGATCGTATCATAAAAATAATATATAGTCAAGAGATTGAGAAAAGGATTATACCGGACTTTCTCAGAATATCGCAATAGGTATTTACAATCGATCGGTGATTCACCACCTACAAAAGATTTGAAGAAAACAATGAGTTATCGCAAAGTAATCAGCTCCACGCGATCATCGGATCAATTATAAGCAGCTCCGCAATAAAATTAACATCGCTGCACTGCATGATAAACTCTGTAATTTCTTCTATTTCTGTCTATACACTGTACAGCATGTAAGCTGCGCGGTACGGAAGTTCATAAACAGCAATATTTTTCACGTCATTACATTAAAATTGATAATACATTTCGCGAGCCTCGCTAACGGGGAAACTACTTGTATATACCTATATACAATAACGCATATAACCCGCATGAGTAATGAGCGATCGCAGTACAATACACCCTATGTCAGTCGCGAACGGCCAAGTTGGGGATTCCCCCGGTATTCGAAAGACGTAACAAAACACGAGGAAAGCATCGATGTGCTGCGAGCGCGAAAAAATAACAAAATCCAACTAGATGAATGGATTTTATTCAGCTGCGCTATATGTACCCGTTTCTTACTCCTTGCAATTATACAAGCTTGACGCGGATGTATAAGAGGGTTCCCTTGTTTATGGATGAATATTAAGTGTTTTTCATTCGGCCGTTGAATCACGGAGCGTTTACTTGCACAAATTAGTTAGATAGACATTTAGGATAGACGCTAGCTGCGACCCAATCATCCATGATGCTGCATATAATTATAAGAAAGTGCGATTGTATATCGTATGCGGGTTTGATTGCATCCTCGTCAAAAGCATTTAGCGTGAAAAATTTGTAGAATATTTCAATGCAAATTGTTTGTTTGATTCCGGGAAGGGAATTACTTTTTCTTCCAGAAAAACACGAACGTTTTGTTGTAACCGCATTGTGTATTGTGCTTTACACAAATGCTCGGGTACACAATGCTCATGAGAAAAACATATTTTCAAAATAATATTCCCGCGTGTCATAATGTTTGAGTAATAGTTTTTTAAAAGACTGTTTACTGCTTTACACTGACAAACGACATAATGATTAGTTTGTTGTTTTTTTTTGTTACCGCTGAAAATCTGTCTCTTCAAAACTGACAATATGCGACTGCATCGCGTCGGCATTAAGTACAAATAAATCACAATTTGTTTGAAAAAGGGCCTAGTTTTTTTCATTTCGAATACCGTAATGCGTCTTCGGAAGCAGCTTTCAGCTCGACATATTTGCCTGTATTTATTTAAAGAGTATATTCTTTGTTCGCAAGTCACGAGAATTGTGATGCAGCAAAACGAGCATTTCTTCGCCCATCGTAAGCAAAATCATGACTTTGAAAATCCGCGACAACCTCGCACTTCCCATCTTACATATTATATTAAAATTTAGGTCGCAGGATCGTCGATTTATTGCCACGTAACATTTTCCGGTATATATACCTAAAAATAGCCGTTCCATAAACTTAAATTGTATATATATATATGTAAATAATATAAGCCTCCTTTCACTTCTATGGAAATGCAAAGCACATCAGGCACGAGGAAGGCGAGGAAATTTTACTGCCTCCGAGTCACTAATTGCAAGAAGGTCGGCATAAGAGTCTGCGTATCACTCGCTCGACTTCATCTGGAACTTTTGGCGCCTGGCGCGCGAAGCAAAACAGGATGCTTATACCTATACACGTTCTGGTGTGTGTGTGTGTGTGTGTTTGTGTGTGTCCACTGGCACGATACGCGCCAGCCATTTATTAAGGCAAATATTTGCCGGCGCGCGTATATACGAGCGAACCACGGGGGGGAATAAAACTTTACTGTCCCGCTTCCTTTATATATGCATTTTTATTGTGCTCGCGCGATTGCACGCCAGCTTCTCGCGTGATAATAATTGCGCAACTTGCCGCCGCCGCCGCGGCGTGCGTGAAAAATTCTATGGACGTATATATATATACACACAGAGCAGCTCCAAATTATCCATTATAAAGATGTCACCAATTCCGATTCTTTGTTTCTAACGCGGTGACGCGTATATACACGCGGTATTAAGATCTTTGTTGTCATTATATTTATCGCGCACGGTGACGCGCTCGTTTTTTCCTTCTTTTTTTTTCTAATTTGGCTCTTTATTATTATATAGCGACGGGGGTCTATTCTGTTGCACAGTGACGTAAGGCGTTGGGATTCGAGGAGAAACAAATAGAACTGACGTTTTATTACATTTTAATAATTGTGTGTATAGATGCGACGAGTAGGCGAGTACCGTAGAAGTGCAGTGTTGTATATTTATGTATATATACGTAATGAAAACTATTGGATGTATAACTATGAACATCGGAGGCGTTAAGTAATTATGTTTTTATCAACATTTATACATTGTCACGACTAGTGTCATATAAATTGTTTATATTGTCTGGTAAAGCGTTGTTCTATTATTGTTGACGAGTGAATAAAATTTAGTATAAAGCATGTCTACCGAAAATTTTATATCGCAAGTAATGATACTAATGAGGCAAGGTAAACGCCCAAATTTAGTACATATAGGAGGTCTCATTCAATGACATGCGACCTTTAACAAGATTTTTCACAAAAAATATAGGGCATTAACTATATATGGGCATTATTCCTTAACTTATATATAAAAGTCTTTATTGAATCATATACAGAGTTTTCCGAAAATGACGAAAGCTTATCGCCGGTTCGATGAAAAAGGCACTATCTAAAATTTGAGTTTGGCGAAGACATTAATTATCTTACGAGTATTATATTTTTTCTCTCAATTTTAAGTTGGTAGCAATGACGCAGAAAATGAAAATTATTTAATAAATAACAAACACGTTTCATTTTTATGAAAATAATTTATTGTAATAATGAACTTCTGTAATCAGTGGTTGTGCAAGATTAGGATTGATTCAAAATATTTTGGGTCCGATTCTAAATATTTTACTTTGCATAAAAAATCATCTCACTTCTTGATAAAACGAGATTCGTGATCGCTTATTTCTGAAAACTGACAATGATTCCGATTCAAGAGGTAAGCGAATTAAACAATTTAATTGCAATAAAATAAAATTCATATAAATATGCAATAATAAAATCAAAATAAATAAGAATTAAATCACGTTTTTTTATAAAATATGGAATATTTGTAAAATATTCTATATTTTGAAAGATTGTAATGTCTCTATAATATAATCTGTTTAAATTATTTTGTTATTTAAAAGATGTTGAATACAGATCGATTACACATTCAACAGGTCGCTTAAAATATTGATCCTATATTTGAAAGACATTCTAAATTGAAAAAATCCGTTTGGAAAAAAGTTACAATTTCTCAGTTAAGTGAAATAAACTTTTACTCCAACCAATCCCTGACATTTAAATACAATTATTTAGAAGAACTGTGTAAATGTGATATTTCTTATAAAAAAGGTTCTACTGTAACCAATATTATCTATCGAAAATACAAATAGAGGAAAAAAAAAAGAGATTTACAATATCTCTGACAAAAAATTGATTCCAGAAGAGCATCAAAATTATTACAATAAATTATTTTCATAAAATTTAAACGTGTTTTTTTTTGTCACGGAGATATTGCAGATCTCTTTTTTTATTTTTATAAATAATGATAGTCTTATTTAACTATTATCATCCAAATGGTAAAACATTGTTAGACGACAATCTCTATAATATCCTCCATTTAACAATATTATGAAAAAGTGTAATGAATTGAGAAACTATAAAATCACATGATTAATAAATTAGTGATTTATTTACATTATTTATTTCACCAGAGATATTCAGGATGGATGCTATATATTAAAATCTATGTAAATTATAAGTATTACAGTATGAATTATCGTTACAGGAATTGATACTCCTCATTTATTGTAGTAGCCAGTTATGTACTGACTAAATTACGTAGTCTCTCACTAGGTTTGAAAGATTGATTAATTTTGATGCAAAAGGAATTTATTCCATTATCACTGTGCATGCAGTTTAAAGAAACTTAAAAATATCTGACCAAATAATCCAGGCTGCACACACCCAAGGACATCCTTAGACTGTTCCTCGACTCTCACCGAACCCCGAAAGAAATTGTGCATTCACATGGGCACTCTCGCGACATACAGGGAAAAGAATCGTACAGGAAAAAACATCATTCTCCGAAAGGCATCCATTTGGTTTTGCCATAGTCGCATGTTCTTTTCTGAGAAACTACAATGTAATCTACATCCTCAAAATTCGAGACATCGTACAACTGTTGGACTATATAAGTATCCACTATTGGAAATGCGAATACAAATATGAGATATAACCAACCGAAATAATAATAAAAAAAAAACGGACAGGATCGCAAAAAAAGAGTTAATTCCGAGTATACAAGAATAATCCTGTACTCGCAACATATGCTCAAAGGACTTTACGAGGATATCCGCGAAGAAGGAAAAACGCGTCTGGCGCGTGTATAGGTGTGGGGAGAGTCCAGTGACACGAATTCCCCGCGCATTTATCATCCTCGCGTACATTATACATATATGAAACGCGCGCTCCTCACTGTGCATATATAGGTATATATAATATATATGAGGATGCGCGCGTGGACGAGTTTAATTTATTGCCATTACGCAATCGGCGGACATATCTTTGCGCTACTATATGCTGTGCCAGTGCACATGCGTTCTTTTTTTTACATAGCCTATATGTGCAGTGTATCTATTTACAGGGGAAGGACGATACTAGAGGCGACATTCACCTTTTTTTGACGCGTGGAAATTTATAAGCTATTGATGTCAGTCTACATGGGGGCATAAATATTTGCGCTATTGATTGCCCGTATAATATTCGGGAGTTTTCAATGGGTTTTCGTATGGTATTTTATTTTGTAAGAGGAGATATAACCTGCAGCGATAGTTTATAGTGTTAGCTATATATGTTTTGTATTTTGAAATTATGTCTTTATTATATGTGTGGTGATATGCAGCCGTGAAAATGATTCATAAACTTTCTTATAACTTTCTATTATTTCATTTAATGTAAAAATCAGAATAAATTATTATCACATTTACCCTGAAATTAATATTAACCATGTTTGGAGAAGAATTATTATTTTTCACGTCGAATTATATATGCTTTAAATCTCCATCCGTTATATTTTATAAAATTATGCTCAATGAACAACAACGAGATTTTAATTTTATAATGTTTTGATTTAGATTCTTGAAGGCCTTGTAAAACTCATTTTGCGCAATTATTATTTTAATACTATAAAGAAATTGAAAAACGACTGAATCACGTAAATTAATGTAATGGGAAAATATGTCATTTTACAGGAAAACAAGATTTAATCAATTCTAATACAGCTATATAAGTAAAGAAACTTCAAGTCATATATATATATATATAGCTATTATTGACATTCTAGTTCACGCTTATTACGGAGCGTAAATAACGTTTTACCGTTTCACGCTACTGGGATGATACATTTAATAATAAGCTGTACATTGTCGATTTAGTTTTCATTCAATAGATTTCTATTTTCATAGAGATATTCAATGGAACGTATAGAACTATAAAAGACTAAAGAAATCAATGAAATTTATGTTTTACCGATTGAGTATTGATAAATTTATCGCTTCATCTATATATCTATATCTGTTGAATTTACTTTTACAAGGCAGAACACGAATGAAATGTTTAATAGTGTGTGAAACGTTCGTGGATGATTAATAAATTACAGGTGAAAAAACCGTTCGGATCGATCGTTTTCCACCTGTAATATTTACGAATGAACTATATTTAAAATAATTCAAAGTGAAATTAAGTAAATGCTTAGGATTTGTATTTTCATAAAATATTTCAAGTACAGATCCTATTCCGTAGGTTTATGTCACTGCACCTATGTATTAAGAAAAAAATATCATTAGTTAAAAAAAAAAACTCATTACCAACTAAAATAGAGTCTTACATAATAATAAGTTAAAACAATAGAATTTATCTTTCTGAAAACTAAACAAAATTACATAAATATACGCTCATCGTAGTCGATTTTTTTCAAATGGCAATACATCTCTGTACGTATAGAAATTCTTCAGTAAGAAAATGCTAGAGTAAAACAATGCAGTGTAATAGGCCATACGAGCCATACATGCATCAACGCTCTTGTCATTAAAAAATTTCGCGATTAAATTTTAATTTCTGGCATACAAGCACAGGATACAAGTAAAATTAACCAAACTACTAATTATACAAAGTATAACACATTTTCGCCGAGTAGCAATTTATTTCCCAATTGCTGGTATAGACAGTCTCTACCGCAGGTGTATTCTGGAAGGTAAAAGTTATTGCAGCAATTAATGCACATAGCTGACACGCATCTAACGCTTTTTTTTATACTCTTCTATCGCGTATCAGGTGTTGGTGTGCTTATACATACCATGAGCGGCTCCTCTTCGGATGGAAAAGCCGCGAAAAGACGGAAAACAAAGTGGAAATTTTAGCCGAAGGCCTGTTTGGTAGCTGTTTTTTGTTTTTATCGATATTTTATATGAAAATCGATCGGTGATGTGCATATAAATGTTTTGCGAAAATGAGGATTTCAATGATTCATTATTGTTTACGTTTTTGTATTTATTCAATTTGACTTTTATTTATATCTAGAATAATTTAGATACAAGGTATTATAATTTATTGATATGTAAAACTTATCATACTGATGTAACACTAATTATATTATTCTTAAATTGTGTTTCAAAGAGTTATTACTTTTTAACGAGATGAGATTCAAATTAAACAATTACTGATTGAGATTAAAGTTATTAACCTCGTAATGATTAAGGTCCCACGATAATAAACATATTAGCTCGATGCACGTTATACCAGGAAAATGTATGTATGAGAGAAAATAATCATCATCTTTGGACTCATCGTTTAATGATCCTATAAAGTATATTTTGTACTGTAAAATAGATTTAGATCTGCAGATACCACAAAAAGGAGCTTCAACTTGGTTTGTAAAAATTTCAGCCTACTTAATATAAATTATTGCAAGATTTTTAATTAAAATTTTAATATAATTTTATGTTTTATTCATGACATTTATTTACACTTGTTCCAATTGCTTATATATATATATATAT
>UELV01179294.1:0-12796 GCA_900490015.1 Megastigmus stigmatizans | reverse complement strand
AATTTCGCGTAGGAATAGAGGTATTGCATTATATTTTTGGTCCGATAACATAATAAATAAACACGTTGAAAAGTTAGTAAAAATTCTGATCACCTCGGCGTTAATGGGTTAAGTAAAATCAAAACTTTCTTTTTGTCAAATTATAAATTTTTTGTACATTCCGACCCCAGAATAAGTGCTGCTGCAATAAGCACTGCTGCAATAAGCACGTTTCCCCAATTTCTTGCTAAATTTCTAGAACTAGGTGTGTCCACTACAACTCAGACTACCGGCTCGATATATCACGTCAATCGTCGATAATTTCGATGACATGGATTACATTATACTCAAATCATATTATATTAAAATTAGATTAAAAAAGTAAATAAATTGTAGATTAAATAATATAGGATTTTAAGCAAATTAAAGGGATTGAAAGTTGAATAAGTAAATAATTAAAAATTAAGATAGAAGTAAATCAAAATCCAGTTAAATATTCAATAAATTTAATTAATTGAGCGTTGCGAATATTACACGCTCACATAAACCTGCGCGTTATGCGGCTCACACGCACACAGTTGTGGATCCGATACTCCCACTATGCCACCTTGGAGAGAGGGAAAAGAATCGTCGCAGTAGAGAGAGGAAAGCCGATCAAACCGACTCCGCAGCTCTATAAGTCGCACGTCAAGCTGCATCGAGACAGTCTGCCCGAGTTAAAATGATTTATATATAATTATATATAATCATATATAACCCTATATAAAAACTTATATGATTATATATAATCATATATAATTATATATTATTATATATGTATATTGTCTCTATATAACTATATATGATTGCATACATTTATATATAGATTATATGATCATACATAATTATATGCAACTATAAATGATTTATATAATTTTCAACTCAAAAGTTTTCAGTTTCACTTACGAACTTTCATCCGCAATTGTGTATAGTTACGTAGACCCATAGTCAGAGCAAGCTAAAGTCGCTAATTCTCGGTAAAGGCCACGCTACTCATTGCGCAGTAGTGTAGTGATAGCCAAGTATTGTACATAAATCCAATCGTAATGCCTTACCAATTGTACGGTAAGGCAATCACGATCATGGCAATCTTCCTTTTTTGAAAACCATCTTAAGAATCCGAACAATCTATAATCGCGACATCTTATCCCCAATGTGCGGGATAAAGAAAAACTATTAAGATTTCTTAGCCCTGGCTTTCGTTCCTTATAGAAAAAATACCTCTGCGTCGCTAAGTCGCCAAGGTGCCTAATGCACAACCCTTGCCCACTCTCTTTAATAGCACGTCGACCACTTAAGGAGCGAGTTCAAGTATATTGCATTACAAAAACTGAGTCGCGAAACCTGACAGATAAAGTTATTTAAAGCGTAGTCTATCGAAAATAAGTGGCTGCACTTTAGCACACCACAAGTAAATTAATATTTAAATTTTTAAGTATGAATAAATATACCTGAAAATATATTCATGTTTCTTATTGTTGATGATTCTTCTTCTTCAAAGCGTGCTAGAGGGGCTTCAAATTTTAGTTCAGATATTTTATTTGCCATATCCTTCATCACTGCGATAATCGATAAGACTAAGTGGTGCTGTCGAAATGAAAATCAAAGAATTTGAATTAATTTAAGTAACAATAAGACGTCAATAAATAAAATAAAGTTTAGCATTCGAACATTATATTTATACTGAAGTACAAGAAATGCAGACATTCCTAATATAGAATTTAATGGGACTTGGAATACGCAATATACAATGAAATATCTATACGCTATATCAATAACATCGTATTTTTAAATATCGATATACATAAATATCGAACTGAGAATGCACATATTGCGAATATCGATAGTTTTATATTGGGTGTTAACGAACAGATTATCACTTTCGACGGAATCGGGTAGAGCGAAAAATTCTA
This sequence comes from Megastigmus stigmatizans, assembly GCA_900490015.1. NCBI lineage: Eukaryota > Metazoa > Arthropoda > Insecta > Hymenoptera > Megastigmidae > Megastigmus > Megastigmus stigmatizans. Next base: position 10,865 of record UELV01179294.1, on the reverse strand, counting down.
AGCAAAAAAACATTAAGAAACTTTTCGATCCGATCAGTAATTACTGAGTAATAATCGATTGAAAATCAGTCGATCGCGCCAATCAACGTAGAGCTATAGCCGCAAACAGAGCACGAGGAGTACAGAGTGGCTATAACTCTACGCTGATTGGCACGATCGACTGATTTTCAATCGATTATTACTCAGTAACTACTGATCGGATCGAAAAGTTTCTTAATGATTTTTTGCTTAGAATTGTTCGCTCTACCCGATTCCGTCGAAAGTGAGAATCTGTTCGTTAACATCCTGTATATGGCATAATACTATTACTTGTTATAATACATGTTACAAGGTGATATTATGCAAATACCGTGCATAGAATTATAAATATTTGATACAGGGTGTCTCAAACAGATCGGGACCCCTGGATAACTTGGGAACGATCGACTATTTAAAAAAACAGTAAATATCTCGGTCTGAGCAGAGGTACCCAACTTTGACCTGGAGGTTAAGTTTAGAGGTCATTTCAAGATTAATTGTGAGTTTATTATATGTTAACATGCGGGTTTATTATAAAAAATTGATGGCCATTGGAACTGCTACTTTATAGTCTTTGATAAATATTCGTATGTACGCGCACCCTATGTCAATCGACGTAACCGTACAGCGGCGCTGCCCTTGCGTCGCTTCTCACTCATTGCCGCTCTGTCTTTTTACGCATCCGAGGGGAAAACGAGGTGTATTCGTAGAGTCTATACTTGCTGGAATGGACACAGACCATTTGTCCCTCGCTTGCGAAAAAAAGGTGGGGAACAAAGGCGGTTCGGAAGGACTAAAGTTCTTTTGCACTTGAAAAAAGTAATATAAAACAAAGATTAACGTTTTTAAGTATTCTTTTTACAAGCCGAAAGGTAAGGTTCATTAAGTAAATTGCATATGAAGGACAAAACTGTGTCGAATAAGAGAACTTTTTACTTCATGTGGGTCGACTGAAAAAGATCATGAAAATAGCGTGCACCATATGGTATCGTTTTGACGAAATGAAAAAATGACACGACTGCCATATTGGCGGTAGTTTTGAGCACGCGAAAAGAGAACTTACGAGAGATACGAAAGATACGAGAGATTTGATTTGATTGGATTTTTCGTTAATCGTGCCGTGGGGTAGAATACTGTTTGACATTAAAGATCTACAAAATGATGTAATAAATTAATAAAATACTTTGAGTATATCATTGTAGAGTTTGCAGTTGTAAAACATAAGAGAATTTTTAGAAAAAACATGAGGTAGTTGCATAGAAAAATAAAATACAAATCACATTGATTAAATTTAAAACAAAATAAGATTTAACACATTATTGTAACGAATTTATTGGTTATCATGGAATATAGAGCAAAACGTTTTTTATTTTCAATTTTTCGACGTTTCGAGGGCTTATTAAAGTATACCCTCCTCTTCAGGCTGAATAAACAATTAATAAAAAAACAATATAATAATTACACTTCGACGTAGTACAGAGGAGTTTTACAAAAACAATATACGTAAGACTTTTATATTAATGCATAATAAAAATAAAATTTCTATAGTTCTTGTCGTTAGTGACTAATTAAAACGGTTAAACTGAAAATAAAAATCTCGGAATAACTAATACTCTACTTGAAAATTCATTGAAAAAGGAAAAAAGTTAAAAAGTTAAAAATGCGCAAAAACCACTCACTTTTTCTTACACCTCCGCTCTCTTCGCTCATTATTTGTTAATAAAACCCAGAACTCTTTAATTAATTAATTTAACGGTCGCTATATGTATACGCCTCGGACGATCGTGATGTACTGGCAATTAATACTTTACAAAAGGAGGAGAGAGCTTTTCAAAATCGTGAAGAAATTAAATAAGAAGAGCAGCACATGGACGATGATCGGGAAACCGTGCAGAGGAAAAGCCAGAAGAAAAAGCTAGCAAGGGCACTGCCGTGACCGGAGCAAGAGTAGACAGTGAGTCTGTCAAGCTTAACAAGTGGCACCCAAGCAGCTAGTGTCCTACTTCCTGTTGTAGAAGCAAAAAAGTTACTGCAAAGTAGGAAGCTCGGAATGGGCTGGGTAAACTGCAGGGTTCGGCTGCGAGAAAAAATATCGCAATACTTTAGATGCCTAGAACGAGGGCATAAAGCAAAAGATTGTAAAAGCACTATCGACCGATCAGCGCAGTGCTATCGACATGGCAAGGAGGGCCATAATACAGTGGATTGCGCGCCCAATTATAGGAGGGATTTTCAGGAGGATGAAACACCGAACAACAATGGCTAAGGTGCTTCGTATCAAACTGAAGCACTACGTTGTGGACCAGGACCTGCTGCTCCAGCTGGTCCGAGAAAAGAAGACCGACATTGTTATAGTCAGTGAGGAATGCAGGGATATTAACGAATCAAACTGGGTCAGGGATGCCATCAGCAAGACCTCCATCTGGGTATACGAAAGCCTCCACATATCCAACAAGATTGCCTTTCCCGTGACTGGTTTCACCTGGGTGGAAGTAGCAATCGTCGCAAGTGCTAGGACTTCCCGATTACTAGTGGCGATTGGAGGGAACTTCAACGCATGGGCGGTTGAATGGGGTAGCCGAAAGACGAACCACCGCGGACGTCTGCTCCTCGAGGCAGCCACCATACTGGAGCTCGAGATCGCTAATACAGGGAGAACGCCCACCTACTCTAAGGGAAGCAAATCCTCTATAGTCGACCTGACCTTCATCAATCCCAGACTGATGGAGAAAGGGCTCGATTGACGAGTGAGCGATAGGTACACGGACAGTGACCAGCAAGCCCTAGAGTTCAAGCTTCAGATATGCAGCAGAGCAACAGGTACGACTAAGATGCCGTCAAAAGAGAGATGAACACCGTCCACCTTCGACAGGGGGGGTATTCCTCTGATCCCTGGACGGAGTATCCGTGAAAGGAACCGCAAGTCCGAAATCTTTCGCAGGCCATAACGCCGGTCCTCGATACCCTAGAGGACGCCTATCAGTCTTCTGGTGGAGCATGGCGATCGCGGAAACACGCCGGAAGTGCCTTCGAACTAGCAGGCAGCACCAACATGAAGCTCGGGGGCTACAACATGAGGAACTACGACTGGTCTACGAAACAAGAAGAACAGAGCTCAAGGTTGCCATCAAAACAGCCAAGAGAAGGTGTTGGCAGGACCTGTGCGAGAAGATTGACCGGGACCCTTGGGTGCACCCGTATAAAATGGTCATGAGCAAGATAAAGCCCAGGGGCCCTAACGCACCAACCTGTCCAGCTTTCCTAGACAGATTTGCCTGCCATTTGTTCCCAGAATATCGGGAACGATCAGCTGGTACTGGCGTGATGACAACAGATAGCGCAGCCGAGTCGCCAGCCGTCAAGGAAGCCGAAGTAATAAGATCTCCATCTGAAAAGCCCCAGGACTTGCCGGAATACCAGGCATTCATGGACACATTCAGCGCATGCCTACAGGAAGGAACGTTCCTGGCACAGTGGAAGGTACAAAGGTTGGTACTCCTTGTTAAGGATAATAAACCCCTGGGGGAGCCATGTTCTTACCGTCCACTCTGTATGCTAGATATTGCCGAGAAAATGTTTGAGCGGGTGTTAAGTGGCAGACTGGATGCAACCTAGAGGCTGGAGGCCTGCGCGCTAACCATTGATGCCATTGGTCGATTAATCACGCTAGCATCGGATGCCATTAGCGGCAACCGGGGTACAAAGCAAATGTGCGCTGTCATCGGCCAGGACATCAGAAATGCGTTCAACTCGGCCAGATGGGACAAAATCATGGAGTCCTTGGAACAAATTTATGGTGCCGCCCTACCTCCGGAGGGTTATATCTAGTTACTTAGCGAATCGGACTTTGCTCTACGACACCGACGATAGCTTGCACTCCTATAAATTCACAGAATGCGGGCCACTGAGTTCGATGTTGGGCCCCTCGGGCTGGATCGTTCTCTACGACGGGCTGCTTAGGCAAACACTTCCGGGGGAGTCCCTATGATAGCTTTCACGGACGACATAGCACTCGTCGTCGTAAGTGTTGACGAGATCGGGCATCTCGGAGAGGAGGCCCATTGACGTAGTAACTGGCTGGCTGAAGAACCACGGATTGAGTCTGGCGGCAGAAATGACGCAGGTGGTGCTCATTTCTCGAACAAAGAAGAGGAAGTACGCTAGCTTCACAATTAAAGAGAAGAAGATCAGGACGGTCGACTCCATCAAATATCTTGGGGTCACAATAGATGCGAGACTGTCATTCAAGGAACATCTCTTGAACGCTGGCTTGAAGGCATCGATGGTGGCTTGAGCGCTGGCGGGCATCATGACTAACATAGGTGGTCCGAAGCAGATGCGATATTATACGGAGCTACAATTTGGGCTTATGCTCTAAATAAACAAGTATGGAGCCACTTGCCAACGGGCAACAGACCGATCGCGCTAAGAGTGGCCCAGGCATACCGTACCGTGTTAGATAACGGTCTCTCGGTAATATCGGGTGTTCCTCCCATAGACCTTGTGGCAACCGAGAGAGCCATAACGTACCGTGAAGGCGGGCGTGCAGAAGAAGATGACATCGATCGGAGTCGCTGCGAAGAGTGGCAGCATAGATGGGATTCGGCCGTGGACCTACCACATAGATCCGGACGTCAAGAAGTGGACGGAGAGGAGCGACGGACTCGTTACCATTCATCTTACCCAGGTACTCACTGTCCAGGACTTGACGAGGACGTGGAACATGTTTTATTCCGGTGCCATAGGTTTCAGGGATTCCAGGGCACATGGGAAGGTCCACTGTCTCTCGAGAGCATAGGAAGATGCCTACGCACCTCAGAGAGAGGATGGGATACGTGAGTGGTCTCGCTACCGACGTGGTGGACGGACTAAACCGCATTAGGAGAGAAAAAAAAGAAGAGAAGAAGAAAGAAGAGAAGAATAATGAAGAAAAGAAGAAAGAGAAGGCCGGATGACGGAACACCAGTCGGTAAAAGAGGGTCGTAAAGGCGAAGGCTGCCCGTTCGAAGTAATGCCTAACGGCGGTTTTCGCGGGGGGATAACAGTCGAGAGGAGGAACTTCTACTTAACACCAGCAGAGAGTTTTTAGAACCCAGATTCCAGAATTTTATCCTAACCTCCACTATACAAAAAAAAAACGAACACGCACACAGTTGCACAAATACACACACGCGCACGCACACACATAGGATATCGTCCAAGGCTTAATTAAAGTACATTAGATGAGTCAGATCAACACGTTTGACACTGTCCAGTGCAACGCTCGCTGGATTAATCAAGCTCCAAATACAATCATACAGTTCAGTGAATAAAAACATTCGGTGATACATCTCTATCTATAGCTAGGCTAAAAACTATATAATAAATTACGGTTGTGCATCACGTAGACGTTACATTAGCTTCACCAGCTCTATACCATAGTAAATCTTTTAAAAGTTCGCGTATATATCGTACAGCATAGCATAATGATTTTGCTAGATATTGAGATTTAAATTGTTATCTTCCTCGGCTGTCTGTGGAGTGGGTGAGTGAGGAGGGGGAGCTTATGTTTGCGTTCGTTTAGGGGGGCCTGAAAAGGGCCGATTGTAAGACCTTAAGTGGCTTAAAGTAGCCTGAAGCGGGGAGGTGTCCGCCGTTCCGGGCTCTTCGGAGGGCGCGGCTGTAGCCGTTTCAAAGCGCGTCTCCGGCTGGCGCTGCGGCTACGAGGTAGAAACGTTGTCTCGTACGCAATGGCTTTGCGTCCAGTTACTTCGTACGCTATGGCTTTGCGTCCAGTTGCCTCGCACGCAATGGCTTTGCGTCCAGTTGGGGCGACTCCTCCCAAGATGTTCCTCCTAGCAGCGACGAGTTTCCGCGGGTCACGCAGCTGCGGAAGCGCGAACTTCCGCTGCCTATGTTCCGGGGTCTCCGCGAAAGGTACCGGCCGCCGCAATAGAGCGGAGTGAGTGGGTACTCTTACCCCCACCAGATTGAACTCCTACAAGTCCGTCGGGTAGTCCAGGTCGAGGATATCCTCTTCACTTCTCTTCTCGAGCTCCTCGGTCCCAGGGATCCTCTAACTGAGATACTCTCTCAGCTAGGAGGTCCGGCCGGAGCACAAGAGCCGACTGACTCAATGAGCTGCTCGCGCCTGCTTATATGGCACTCGCGGAGTGGGAGAACCGCGAGTGGCGGCGCGAGTAGCGGCGGCGCTGGTGCGGGCGGCGCACGGTGGGGCGTCCCCACTCTGCTACCGCTGCTACTGCTTCCTACTGCGAAGGGGGAGGAGGCGGAATGAAGAAGACTTTAGTGATATGTTATAATCCTATAAGTATGTTATAGCTCTTAGTCCCTGCGCTGGCTGCCGCTAGTATACGTGTGTGTCGGTGTCGCGTCGGCGGGTTGTTGGCGAAACAGTCCGTTCGCGTTGGCGGATGGCCGGCGAAGGAGTGGTACTCGGTTAGACTATTCGCCCGTCTTTATACACTCAAGCCGAGCTGGCGAGTGCGGTGGTGAGCGCTCATTGGATCGGCCCAGCTCTCGAGCTCTAAACGCGAGCTACCGAGCGCAAGAGGCTGTATATATCTGTATATATACTTTGTCTATTATGCATTTTATAGATGCATGTAACAAGATTGCTTATATTGCAACAATTGAAACGGCTTGCATTTTCAACATTCTGCTCCTTACGGTTCATCTGAAAGCCCACAATGACGAAACGAGGGTTTTCCAGCTGATTTGACGCCTTTACAGTTCAAACATGTTTTGAAATTGTGGGTAGCAGAGGGTACTCGTACAATTCTCAAGCACGGAAAATGATAGCTATAGGTATATCATTCTCTATGTAGCTAAGCAAGTGTATCCTCAATCTGATTGCCCATTAATATTGATTAGACTGTAAGACTAATTAGACTGTAAGAAAAATCTTTGTCAGTTTATAGTAGAGTACAGTCGACATAAGTAATATTTCTTAATGTTTGTATTGGTAACTGATGTGCCATCTGCTTTGAGCAATTGCCCATTCATATGCAGCGAACTGCTTGAAGGGGAAAGGTAGATATATTGATGTTGTATCGATGTACGAATCTCATCACTGCTGTTAGAACCTGAGAAGGCATAGGTCTGATGCGCATGCATCTCATAATGCGCGACAGATTCAGCATGTACCACAGGTGATACTATACTTAAGGTCTCTTCTATTTTGTGAGAAATATGCAAATTACTTTCTACCAGCGAAATTTAAGAATTTTCAGGCCGAGACTCTTCAGAAACAGTACGTTCTGACGTGTTCGTGGTTTCCCTGCCCGTTGACAACTTGACGGTTTGGTAACTTGCTAATATAGCCTTTGCCAATCTTCTTATTATGCACGATACCTATATTATGCTGTTGACTGATATAATTAATAAAGTCTCTACAAATTCTTGTATTGTGTACAACACCCACGTTATGATATTGAATTAATGCGCAACCGTACTATTATGATCTCACCTCGAAAATTGACGAAATCATTGCCTTGACCGACAATTCGCTACTGTATTTGATGAATGGTTTTGATATTGATGGGTAGGTAAGTAACTTGCGATGGGATCTCGATGATTTTATAGTCTGGTGGTACTGTCGGGAAAAACTCATATTTAATGTGCACCTTTTGACCATTTAAACTTTAAAAAAAATTACGTTCGAATATGTATTAAGGGGCGAGGTCAACACGACCTCGACGAGTAAAATAGAAGTCAAAATTATGCTAGATGACAACAATGCAGATAATTTTGAGAATCCATATTCTCACAAATTTGTCAGGTTTGTTCAGAACAATCTGATTACCTCTTCAAAATTGATCTTGATGTCAAACTTTAAGGTCATTTCAAAGTCACCATTTTTTTTGGAAAATTTTTATTATTAACGCCAGAATCCTTCTTTCTAATATTTGCCTTTAGTGATTCTTCAATTTTAATTTAAGTAACTTTATAATTTTTGTGCCTACGTTGAGGCTCGTAGCTTAGCGTTAAGCACATGAATTTGACTCTATCATGAATTTTATCCATTAAATACTTTAATTAAAGACATTCAAAAATAGTGCTTTTGTGCAAATTTCAGCAACCTAGCTCTATTTTTAGGTTATAACAATTTTGATCTTGAATATCTTTTTATTTTAAGCCTTGAAGGCTTCGAACGTGATTTAAAACTGCTATTTTGATTAGTTGACCATCAAAAAATCCTAATTATTACCAATGAATCACTGAGTTTTCTTGTATGTTAAATGTTATTATGTTAGTTAATCCATTCGTCAAGTTCAAAATCAGATTACTTTTATCAATAACTTGTAACATATAAGTGTTTTTAATAAATTTTTATTTCGAAAACATATAATCTATATTATATAATACTGAACTTTGATTTAATGTTATAACACTGTTATTTATATTAATTTAATGTTAATTAATACATTATTATTATTATTATTTTTAACCTTTAGAGGGCCGGGATGACGCATGTAGGCGTCATATGTTTTTTCATTAATTAAGCACACCTAAGTGGGTCTTTGAGCGTTATTTAGGTCTCTGAACTCGATTCTCTAAATTTAACTAAAAATCAATTTTAGTTCAAATTGGTCGCCATCTTGGATCCGCCATTTTGAATTTCATAATTGATTCCAGAATTGCAATCGTTCCTGGGGTTAGAAAAACCACTTTGAGTATTTTCCGTCCTTGATAATTTTTGAAAGATTATTTGAAACACTATCGTTCAAAAAGGCGTCCATATTGGATCCGCCATCTTGAATTTTGAAAGTTTGATTGCAGAATCGTATTCAGCAATCCCAAAACCCCTAGGGAAACATTTTTGAGGCTTGGGAAATCTTCTAAACGTTTTTTACGAAAAAGAAAAAAAATTACCATGCGCATTACCGTACCGGGCCGGGATGACGCCTGGAGGCGTCATGCCCCGATCTGCCAAAGACTTGGCCTTAGTTTAGTCTTTTGTGCATGGCCCAAACTCACTTTTTCATAGAAAAACGGGGCTTTTGAAATTTCTCAAATCCCGGCACTCTAAAGGTTAAATTGCGCTAATTCTCTGGTAAATCCTCAATCATCACTGTACACATCTTTTTTCAGTTTTCATTTTAGTCTTAATAGTATTAGCAATATTGGTTCAAAACTGGTTGAATGTTACTAAGAAAAATATCTGTATCTAAAAGATAATACAAAAACATAAAATACCTTATATGTTCTCTCGTGGTTTTATTAATATTTATTATCTTTAAAAAATGGTTTCTGTATAATCTTTCGCAAAGCATATTTAGAATAGAGAAATAGAATGAAAGGAATACTGGCGTAAAAATAGTATTCAATATTATAAATTTGAATTAATTGTTCCTTTAAAATTGTAACCAAGGAAAAAGGCTCAAGTGACCGTCTTGGAACGTAATTTTGCAATAAACAATTTATTCAATAAATTGCTTGCAACGTTTCGAGGGTCTAAACAATATACCCTCCCCTTCAGGCTAAACAAATCAATAAACAAAAAAATTTTTTAACAAAGCTATATAATAGTCACTGTAGTCACTCACAATTTGTTATAAATAAATATCACACCTATAAGACTTAAAACTAACACACGGTCAAAAAAATGACTAAATATTTCATTTTTACGTGTATAACTTAATCAAAACGTTGTACTGAAAAACTTTAAATGGAATAATAATAGACTTGAATTTGTGTATAAACTTTTAACATGGTATATCTAAAACTCTAAAAAGAAAGAAAAGAAAACCCGCGAAAACCTCCACTATTTTCTATTATTAAATATATTAATGTAGGATTTATAAAGTATAATAAATACACTTTTTATATACACTAAACAATTTCTTTTATTCATTTTATGCACTTTTAACACTCGAAAACTGCAGTTAAAGTCAACGCCTCGAAAAGTAAGTAGGTGTGCGGTGTTAACAAAATCTCGATAATGGTTGACCTGAAACAGAAAAATCAAATAATTTTAGGTTTAGTATAACTCCAGCAACCCATGGAACTAGAATTTTGAATATACATGTAAAAATAACAAAACGGTGGCTTTAAAAAAAAAAAAAAATCGTTTTTTCTTTCACTGTTCTTGGCAAAAAAAATATTAAAAATGAAAATTTTTATATAATTCTAGTTCCATGGGATGATAAGTGTACAAAGTATGTGTTATAACGTGTCGGATTTTCGCACGTTTATCGCACGAATTGAAATATTAAAAATGCCTTAAAAGGCAATATAAGCAGCCAGAAGGGATGTCCCTCCACCTCTCGTCTCGGGCCGTTAATTCTTTAAAACAATTACTTATTTTTATTTTTATTTTTTACATGTCCGTAACTACGCGTCGTCGAGCACCGACCTCTTCTTTCAGCGTCAAGATACACCAAAAGAAGAACTCGCTGCATCCAACTACGTACGCCGTCGCTCCAAGATGCACATCGAAGCATTGAATTCAAAAGCCAGATTAGATAGATTGCCTTCGTCCTCGCGCGTTTGTAGTTATTTTTTTTCTGTTTATTAGACAAGCGACTCAAAAATATTGTAAGGCGTATTGCGTGCCTCTTCAAGGCAAATATTTAAATTCTTATTTCATGTCAATTAAATTTATAGTAGAGTCACTTAAATAAATAGCGTGCCTGCGACAGGCTTATAATATTCCGCAAGACTCACTCATTATATTTTATTTCTAACAATGAAAATGGCATGCCTCTCAGAGGTCTTTTGTAATTATTTATTTGCCTATTAAAGGACTCAAACTGTCAAAGATCAACTCCAATTAGTAGAGTGTGAACTTATTTATTTTCATTATTTAATATTATCGCATGTGTGTGTACGTGTCTGTCCACAAC
>UELV01179289.1:0-17922 GCA_900490015.1 Megastigmus stigmatizans | reverse complement strand
TTTGCCTATAGGTTATACATACAGAATATATACCTGTATATACCGACTCCACTGGTCAAATCTAGTAAATTCTGTACTTGATTTCCTACGTATAAGGAGAACCTCCTTAATGCATTGTTTATTTAAAATAAAAACAATATTTACTTCCTTCTTTTGTCCAAGGAAATCACTTGAATTTTTAAGTGGTTTGAATGGTTGCGATAAAATAAGTATTCGTGATAACACAAATTCAAAGACTACGAAATCGCGTGCTGGCTGTAAAAATACATGATAATATGCTAATTTGAAGGTTACGGTACTGTAACCTGATTATGTAGTATTTATAATTATGCTCTCTAGATTTATAACTATAAATATATAAAATATGTTAATAAAATACAGAATAAAATAAAGGTGTAAAGAATCACATATATTTTTCTAATTTAGTATAATTAAGTCTTCATTTTACTATTGATCACAAAACTTATATAGTAGAGAATCGTTTAATTACATTGTTTCTCTCAATGTAAAAATGGGTTGAAGTTTAATTAATGAGTGATCATGACTATTAATTTTTTTAAACTTATATTTTTGATGATTAGAATAACAAATTCTTACACTTGATAATCATGGAATTGAATGTTTGATTGCCTATCATTCGAATACCTTATGTAGTAAATCATTTTGTGTGACTATTTAAAACATGATATAAACATGATAAAAACATAAAATAACACTTATCTTAATTTTATTTAGTATAATATTTTTTATCAAATTTTTAGTTTTTACACCAATTTAACTAATAATGATTGTTCGATGATGAATTATATGTATAAATTTGAGAACGACTATTGATCTCCTCGAGCAATAGTCGAGAGAAATTTGAGGAGATTTGAAGAGATTGTCTCCAATACAGTACCTTCACGGGAAATATGAGTCTAAAATTCTTTGGCTCGAGGAGATCAATAGTCGTTCTCAAATTTATATTATAAATTAAAATCGAGCAATAAACTCTATTTCAACTTTATGAATTATATCTGAATACTACTAGTTATGCAGTGCTTAGAAATCCAAAAATGATGATGACATTAAAAATTCCAAAGCTGTATTATACCAAAACAATCACCTTAGAATGATGTGCTAATGACAAATAGGACCCTACTTAAAGAAATAAATAAATATAAAATCTAAAACCTCTGATAATCAAACCAAACTTTTTATACTGAACAAAACATTGTTTATCGTGTTAGTTTTCTATATATATATATATATAGTATGTATACAATTTTTTTATGTATTTAAAACTATAACTGATGAAAATTATTAAAATTAAAATCTTAAGTAATACAGATTTCGTAGTTAAATAGCAGATAAGAATCTTTATAATAAATGTTACCTGTCCTAGTATAATGGTCATGATCACTACGCATACACTAATTAATCTCCAGGATTATAATCTCTAAGGTTATGTTAACTGTATGGCTTTGAAAAGGTATAGCATCTGCAAATGACAAACTTTGATAAAGCGCTGGGAATGTGTTCCAATAAAACCATATTCATCAACAATTATTTTGTCAGGATTTCTAAATTTTTTAAAAACATTTTCTGAATTTGAATACTATTTTCAGTCATTTATATTGAATTGCATACATGTAATTTATTAAAACCAAAAACTTTGAAATTATGATTAAAATTTGCACTTTCTAAAAGTATATCTCAAATTTAATCATTCAATTGGGTTTCTGCTTTGGTATTCAGAATACACTTATCATTTAAAAAAATGTCAAATGAAGATTTGTTAGTAAGTAATGATTAGGATACTAACAAGGAGATAACCAGGAATGTGGGTCCTGGATTTTCCTAAAATTTTAAAAATTACTTTTTGTTCAAGATACTTAATGAGATCTGAGTATCAACGTTTTTTTTTAATAAGCCTTAGCATTATCAAGTTATCTAACTATTTTTATGCTCAATATATATATATATTCTTTTACAGTATATATAGATATACCCTAATGCATAAAATTAATATGGATTGATGAACATCTTCAAAACTAGGGTCCATTAAAAAAAACACTGAGAAACGAGTCTTATTTTTTTCATAAAAGTAATTTCTGAAAGTTTCAAGAAAATATAAGATTTGCATTCTTGGTTATCTCGTTATAAGTAAAAAATATTTTAAGATGAAATATAAGAGCAATTTAAGTAGAAATAACATAAATTCTATGTATTACTATAATACAGCATGTACAGAAACTTACTTATAATTACATTTTTGTATTCAAAGATAAATGTATTGATATGTTATATTTAATAGGAAATTAAAAATTTTTATAATATAAAATTAGTCCTTGGCCTTTACAGTAAATACAACCTCAATAGTATAATTTTCATATAATTCTTAAAAATTTTTCTTTTGTATGTCAATGTTGTATACTTTAATTTTAAGATATTATAAATAACTTTATTCCATTGAAAAATCTCACTGTTTTTTATAATCGCAAATTATTGAGAATAAAATTCATTTATAAATGTTGTACGTGCAATCTATGTAAATATTTATTTATTTATACCAGAGTATATACAATACTTACAGAAAAATATGGAAAAAAAAAATCTATCAAAAAATGCCTGCTGATAAGCAAGTTTTTAGAAATCCCGATTTCAGTATATTAATATCTCTTCATCATGCTATTATTTGCAATAGTGACCAATTAAAAATCTACTCATACTTTGTAATTGTACAATGACATTAATTTTGTGACATGTGCATAAAATGAATGTGTTAATTTCAATTATATAAGTGTAAACTACTACGACCAATTTATTCTATTGTTTTCAGCTTACCGCTTTAATTTTTCTCTCCTTTTAGATGCAAGAAAATAATTTTTTATATCATTTTATTATAGAATCGTCATGACAAAATATTACCATAATGCAAGAAAGTAGCGCAAAGTTTTATTATTAACTTTTGAAGCTGAAACATCTGTGTATTTTTTCTCATGCAAAATAAAAATTTTTAACAATTATTTGTTATTGATTTTTATTATTATTATTAAATAAAGAATTACGTGTCAGTTTTACTGCCACTGCCAACATCGAGCCCTGATAAGTATGCGTTCCATAATAAAGTCTTACGGGTATCCGTCCCAATTTCTTGTAGCAACCTAAGGATTCAGTAGAATTCTCTCATATACTTCTATAAGCGTCTCAGCAGAACCATAGTGTTGATTAATAGTTTCAGAATACAGACGATACATGCAAGCAGCTTTATGAGAATTTAAATGCCAAGCGCTTGAAAATGAAGATAAATTTGATAAACTTTCTCATAGGATTTCTAATAAATGAATATAACAAAAATAAATTAAAATGCTTCAGAATTAAATTAATATGCAAAACTGATAACATACATAAGTGTTAAAGCACAATGTACACACACTATTTTAGAAATTTATGAGTCTTTTAGGCAAATATTTTTTATAAACTATATTAATAATTGCAATATTATTAATATTTAAAGACCTTACAACAGATTTATCAATACTAAAGTTCCATTTTAATTTCATATACAAATTTGAAATAGTGAGCTTCAAATTAAACTTAATAGGTGTATTTTTATTTATTTTCAATTTTTAAGTATACTTGATAAATGACTTTCTATACAAGCATGTTCTAAAAATAGCAATTTTATACATGAAGAAATGATGTCAATATTAGATACTGCAAATGGAATGTGAAAATAGTAAATATAGCATTATGTTTAGTAAAATACTGAGTTGTTACACTGATGTTCTGAGAATGCGCTACTTTAGATACTTTACCAAGAAATTGGGATAATATTTTCTGCCTTTCTCAAACAAAATTATGGGGATCAATATTGATTACACAATTGATTTTTATCAATTATTTTGTTAGTTACAATTAATTGATTAAACATATAAAATTAACTTATAGTCATTACAAATGATGAATACAAAAAGTAGCAATATTAAATATATAAAAATTTAAAACAACATTCAAGTTTCTTTCAAAATTGTGCGCTAATTAAAATTGAATAAATCTACTTTCAACTTTAGGGTTATTTATTTTGTGTTATCTTGCATTGGTAATATTTAGTAATAATAATAAAATCATGGGTATGTAGAAATTCGTTTATTTATGTAGTACGCACCATAAGAACAGTAATATTATACTATCAGTGCAACATTGTAACAACTCCAAAATGATTCATTTGAAATTATTTTTATGATGCATTATTAATATCACTAGAAAGGTATTCCTACAAATTCATACTTTTTTTATAATGTTTTCAAAATGTTAAAATCCAAAACAATGAAATAAAACCATAAAATAACAAAGCCCTATTATGAACATGTATACTTCTTTAAAAATCAATTAACTTTTATGAATGAGAAATTTAAAGTGAAAAATGTATGAATAAATGAAAAAATGCACAACTGAAAAACTTTTTAAAATATTGAAATAAAAACATTTAAATGAATAAAAAAAATTCTGCAACCAAAAGCAAATTCGGTAGGAATAGAAATCTAATTTTTAGAAAGAAAAATTTTGATCTAGTGTTCAAAAATTTTCTTTTACTGCGATAAGGTGCGATGTACATAAATAAGATACAAAATAAATGGAATAGGTACACTGTATATTTAAAAAATATATATTTTTTACTCAAGGACACACTTTTAATAATACCTTAAAAAATTCTTTATATAATTTATAAAATGGAAATAGAAATCATTTATTTCTTCGTCACTAAATATGAAGAGTTGTTCTACTTTGGTCAAATTTTTCAACAGCCTTGTTACTTTGTAATTAATTAATAATTTACACAACAGCGATATAGTCGGTTTCCATATAAAAGGGCGACATCTCAGAATCCGATTAAAAAAGGTGATAAAAATTCTTTAAAAATGTTGCATTTGAATTGTGATAGTAGTAGTTCAAATTCAATTGTAACAATTTCAGGTTCAACCCTTTTATACAGAACCGACGATATATCGTCTATGCGTCCTTGATTAAGTAAACGAAACATTTTTGAAAAACATTAAATAAAAAGACAAAAATCGTAAACTTTTCACTGTAAATGTCAATCATTTTCAATTTTTTACTAACATAATAAAGGGATGTCATGTTAATTTCCTTTCTTTTCAACGTAAAATAAAAACAGGAGGAATTATATCTTATATGATATGTATAATGGGCCTGCTGTTATAATGCATTAGGCAACCAAACAAAATCAAGTGAAAATTTCACTTCTCAAGTTACAAATACATATAATTAAATAAGCATCAATTATACAACTGAGGAAATGTGCGAGTGAGGAAGCTTACCTGGATCTTGAATGACTTTTGATGACTTTGGCGACAGCAGCTGCAGCCAATGCAGCCTTATCTCTCGCTTTCTCTCTCTGTTTGAGATGACTAGCCAGTGGACTTGGTGCCGGTGGGTTCAACGCTCTTCGATGCAGTGCCGCCGACGGTGACGACGTGGGCTTGGAGGACGGCCGGGGCGACGGGGCCGGCGGATTCATCATCATGCTAGCTGCACCGCGATGGTGAGACGACACCGTCGAGGGTGGGGAGGGTGGGATTTTCTTACTGCTGACTCTGGACCTGGAGGGGGGAGATGGGGAACGGGACCTGGAGACGGATTCATAAGAACTGTAGCTAGTGCGACTCGAGCTACGGCTAGAGCTAAAAAAAAGTTTAAACGGTGTTTTTTCCTTCGTGAGAGGCTCTTTTTACTTTGTTTTCATTGTTTTAGTCTGTTTCGGCTTTGGTTAGATTGCTTGCTACTATTTTATGAATTTGGAAGACAAGTTAGTACGCTCTTGGTATTTTCGTCAAAATTACTTGGATCAAACGTTGATTGGGCCTCTCATTGCATATTCATTTCATAAGACCACAGAGGAATTTTTGTTACTAAACATAAGAACAAGACTATTATTCATGATGCAATAAATTTGAACATGAAGATCTAATTATCATTGCACCAACTGGTAAATGGATAGAGTAAAATTAAAACCTATGTATGAATTTTAAGCTTAAAAAATTATATTTTAAGTTTAGAAAATTTAATATTTACTTTTAACATATAACTATAATTAATATTTTATATTTGGTTCTAAAAAAAATTTATTTAAAAGAAAATTCAAATATAGTCTGTTAAACTAGTTAGTTATCTCGTTTGTTTCTGCAGTTTAATATACAAAGATAGAATCTGCTTGAGTAAAGGAAAATTTTGAATATGCATTACAGGTATTCAAATGAATACATTTGAATATTCAAATAGCAAATAAGCCACGTTAGACATATACATGTTAGTGTTCTAAAATAAACTAGCGGTATTTTATTTAAGTATTTTTACAATACAAAGTTCTATAAGTATTATAGAATTATATTAAGTAGAAAATGAATTTATTCCCAAGTATACAATAATAGGTCTTAGCAATGGAATATAGTTAAATTTAAGAAAATTTAAATAAGAGAGTCGAGTACATATATATTAACATCTGCTACGAATTTGAATTTATTTTTTTCATTGGGATAACATAAATTTTGAATTAAACAAAAATTGAGTAATTATCAATAGCCAATTATTTTCCCAATCATAATGAATTCCAATAATTTTTACTAAATACAAAGATTTTTAGTGTTAAAGATCCGATATCCTTTTATACCTTTAAAACTACATATAAAGTTTTGGTTCGACAAATTAAATGATTTTGTTATAAAGTGTGTTTGTTACAAAGTATTCTAAAAATTAGTTGTACAATATTATTAATAAAAATAAAAAAAAATTTCGTTTTGTTCCAAGACTATTATGCGTAACTACAAAAATACTAGTGACTTTTTAAATAATCCAGACTTTATTGACCAGCAATGGTAAAGGTATATTTTATTCAATTGTCCAACACCGTGAGATACTCGAGACTCACTCTTTTTACTATTGCCAGTCAGAACTTTCATTTAATTTTTGTCATTCAAGCGGTTTATCAAATCACCAACCTTAATTAAAATTTGGCAAGTATAAAAAGTTAAAGAGTAAAGATCAGGGTCGAGTATCCCAAAAAAAAGCCAATCATCCGATAAAAAGCCCCGTTGCGCTCTAAATAAAAGAATGAACAAACCAAAAAGGAAGAGATAATGAACTACCAATGGGAAACAAAAAAGCTAGGATATACAAAAAGAAAAGCAAAAAAGCAACAGCCACGCATAGTTACAGATTTTAAATCTCCAAACATACCTCGAGGACGAATAAGACGAGCCGGAGGAGTAGGATTGCTTTCTGGATCGCCTGCTTGACGAGGTGGCGTGTCTTCTCCTGAGTGAACCGGGTGATTTCCGCCGCATCCACGGATCTGCCCATTCATCACCACGTCCTCGTTCCATTGGTGGCGGTTCCTCTTCGCGCCAGGCTTTGGCCGAGGGTATGCGCTCGACTATGACCTCGCGCGTCGGACGCTTGTGTTTCTTTTCATATTTAGCGCCACTACTCGAGCCACGATGATAGTACTCGCGCTCGCGCTCACGTGGATCCGGTGGATGAGGTGACGGGGAGATCGAGTGAGGTGTACCTCGTGGTACCATGTGATAGTCAACGCGCTCGCGATACTCAGCTGTTCGTGGTTCCTTGTAGTGTACCCTTCTAGATACATCAGATGTTTTTCTACTCGTTATTGGAATATTTTACAAATAAATAATCAATAGAAGAAACCATCGAACCTGTAGTACTCGGGAGCTGTGCCGTGATAGTAACCTTCAGGTTCTTCTGCATAATGATCTGGCGTGACTCTGGGTGCGCCTCGTCTTGGCGGTGGTACTTCACGGGCTGGTGGCCACCTTTCGGCCGGTGGTTCGGGACTTGCCGGTCTTACGTAATATCCAGCCTCGCGGTCTAAGTCATCCTGACCCAAGCCTAGATTCATCTTCTTTTCCTCGAAGTCCATGTCCGACTCCTTACGTTTATTCGCCTTCCTCATCATCTGTGAATACATGGATTAGTTTAACCATTTTTTTTCAACCGCTTCTACACGAATAAATGTAGCGATAACTAAGTGAGAACGGAAATAAATCCATTTTGAGCTGATCAAATCCAAAGAAAATTTAAATTTGAATATTATCCGGATTCGGAAGAAAAAGGTTTGCTTTTAAGGTTTGCAATATTATCGAAAGTTTATTAATAAATCAAAAGATATTTTTGTTCAATCCTGATGAAAATACTTATGAAATTGAATATTAAACCCTTTTATAATATATATTTAAAATAAAGCGTTATCAAAAAATTTAATAGTAATTTTACCTTTAGTGCAATACAACATTAAAGAAGTCTTTGAACATGATAAATCTTTCAAATGTTCCATTCTAATAGTTTAGTAAATACATAAAAAATGTAAATACTAAGTTTCTTGAACTGACCACATAAAACCCATTTCTTGATGTCCAGTATATAAAAAATATATTTTTTCGAGGTCAACTCAAAATCGATTTACAATCTTTCTATATTCCAATCACCCCCTCAAGTATATTATGGAAAATAGTAGGATATTAATTTCGTTCTGAATCTATAGACACTCATATTTCAATGTAATTTATATTGTGCAGAGTGATAAACATAATAAATCTTTACTGCAAAACATTAATGTAGACAAATAGCTACGTATTAATTAACTAAACTACAGATGAAAAGAGCACTATTTACTATTTTTATGCGATTTTATTACGTTTATTCTTTGATTTAGAAATAAATTAATATTTTTACAGTAACTAGGTATTCAATAAATGTAGATACTGTTTCAAAAATATCATTTGCTCCTATAGGATAAATTCTCAGTATTCATCCAACCATTTTTAGGTTAAATGGAAACAAAAGATAAGCAGTCACTGCTTGAGATTATAACAAAAGAAAAGTATCCTGTAAGCTAGTAAGTACTTAAGTATTTAATTGAATTAAATAATCGTGAATTTAAAATTTTTTAAAGTTGGTTTGCAAAGTTTATCATCGAACAATACATTGTTTTTAATAAATTCCTGTAGTAGAAGCATTTATAAATCACACAATTTTTTTTTATTAAGCGACCAAATAAGCATATAATTAATTTCATGCAAGTAATTAATAAATTCAATCACAAGAGCCTTAAAACAAACGTCGTAAAATTATTATTTCAGATACTGATATTTGTTTAATTCATAACGAATTTAATGTATGCAAGTAGGTATAATTTTTATCTTCTATATCGTTATGACACTGCGTCTACTATCTAACCATGTGCTCGTATGCTTTTGTATCTATTTTTATTTCTTTGGTTTAACAAACTTGATAATTCTGTATAATGCTCAACTAACTATAAAAATTATTTTAAGGGGGTGTGAAAATATTGCTTTACTGAACGAGCTTAATTATGTAAGAAATTATTACTCTACGTTAAACAGATTATCTTACAATTAGTCTTAAAATTTGCTGCCCCTTCCATTTTGCAGGTCGCCGAGTTTGAATCTAAAGTAAAAATGTACAAATTCAAGATGGCAGATCTAATAGAGCGGACTAAGCAGAAAAGTTGGTTTTTTAATAATGTAAAGTACATTACATAATTAATCAAAAACAAAAAGGAACAAATGATAAGAAATTGATTGTATCATACATCAAAATAATTATACCATAATCAAAATATACTGCCCCTTTGAATAAACAGATTTTTCAATGATTTTCCGATTATTGTATCATAAAAATATATTTGAAAAAGTTTTAGAAAAGAACTTAAGAGTATTTCTAGTTTATAATAAATAAATACTTATGTAAAAGAACTTATTTAAAAGTTATGTCATGGAAATATAAAACAAAGTAATATTTGTATAATATATAAAATTTTGACTAATTTTTAAACACGTAATGTATCTTTTATTGTCAATAAGAAAAAAAATTGTGGTTAGTACAATAATAAATAAATTAAAATTGATTATATTGAGTTTTGAGACTTTTTTTATTATTCAAAAGTATTTTTTTAAATATAGCATAATTTAACGATTTTTTAATTTTTATATAAATTTATATTTCATATATCAAAAGCATGTATGACTTTGGGTAAAAAGATTTAATAAAACACAAAGAAATAAAACTAAAATCTTCAGAGTAAAATGTGAAAAGAAAGTTATCATTAAATAAAATTTAGAAATGTTGGAAGAAATTGAGTTACTGAAATCATATAATACGGTAATATTAATAAATAATAGATACTTCATGATGACGACTATAGAATCTTTACATAGTAGAGCAATATAAAAAACTTATTCTCCGACTAATAAACGCAGTTGATAACGTTCTTTTTAAAAAAAAATAAATAAAATGGGAAATAAAGGGAGCCACAAAGCCAATGTTGATGAGAAATAAAAAAAAATAACGATTCAGTCTTGATACGAATTTTTTTTCTGTAAACCCTGAAACTTTGATAAGATTTTTAAGAAATTAAAAAATCAGTAAAATCAAATACAACAGTAAATATTTTTGTGTCTTTATTAAATTTAAGTTTTATCATAGTATTTTATATAAGTACATTTTCTGATAAGTGCATTAAAAATGTATACTTATGCAGAATACGCGCATGCGTTTCATATTTTTTTAATACGCAATGTATTAAATATGATGTAAATAATTCTTTGGATTTTCAATTACAAAAGTGTTGTCTGTCGAAACTGATGTATTTCATGGAAATAAGTTATAGAATTAATACTTAATAATTCTAGTAGATTAGTTGATAATAAATTGCACACGAATATATTCATAAAGTAAAGAATCAATCGTTTGAGAAAAAAAAATATTAATATATGCAACATATACAAAAAGATAAAGCCCGCAAAAACCTTTGCAATTTAACAACATACCAATTTTGCAGACCAAACTCGACAAAGGAAAAAGGAATTGCATATTAAGACCGAATTAACCAGTTAAGAGTATAAAAAGCAATGATCGAGCAATCACCGAGCATCAACCAAACATAGAGTACATACCTCTTTGGCATGTCTCAAGCCCCTTTCCCAGGCACTTTCGGATACTGCCTCATCAGCCTTAGGTGGGTGATGTGGACCCGCGTGTGAACTCCCGTAACCGGGCATTGGTGGCCTAATCAATGGTGGTCTTTCGATATGGGGTCGAAACTCGTGGGGTCCAGGCGCATGAGGAGGTGGATATGCCATTGGTCGCACCATGTCGAACATCGTGTAGTTGCCCTTGTCGGTAACGCCAGGATGCAAGAAACGACAGCTTACACCCCACGTACACTGGCCACGATTGTAAAATCGGCAAACGGGACGGGGCTCAGTTTCTTCGGGTCGAGCGTCATCTCCGTCACTCAATTCCCCTTCCTCAAGCTCGGATTCGCCCTTTTCGCCATCCTCCTTTGGATCTTCTTTATCATTTATTTCCCCAGCTTCGCGCGCTGCTTCTTTCGAGGCTTTAACTTTTACCTAGACGTGTGATCAATAGTGGCATTGTTAGTACTTTATCTGGATTCAATATTTGGAAGGAGAGTAGGAAGTCGATTATTTTAAACTTTTTTATTTAGTTTTCAAGAACTTCATTTTTAGCAAATGAAACATATTATTTTCCTTTATTCGTTATTTCTAACTTTATCTTATTAAAAAGCAAGTATTACAAATAAATAATTTAAGATATATATATAAGCGTCATTTCCCTTAACAGATAAGTGTAATTAGTAATATTTTATTAATAGTGATTAAATTTTTTGTGAACAATTACATTCCCTCTTGATCGTGAATTTAAATATTTAAACGAATCCATTTACCACATATTATAAAAGAAACTTTACCTTCTCTTTTTCCTTATCTTTCTCCTTGTCCTTATCTTTCTCCTTATCCTTTATTTTATCTTTCTCTTTCTCCGGCGTTTCCTTATTTATAGGCAGCTCATTGCTCTCACTATCAGCTTTCTTCGCTTCCTTGGCTTCCTTGGTCTCTTTCGACTCCATTTCTCCATCTTCTTTTACGTCCTTCCACTGACCGTCAGCTTCAAAATCTAGTTGCTCGGATTCCTCGGCCAACGCAACGGTAGCAGCTGCAGCGGAAGCCCCCTCATCCTTTTCCTCACCATCGCTCTTCCTCTCGTCATCGC
Source organism: Megastigmus stigmatizans (assembly GCA_900490015.1). Lineage (NCBI taxonomy): Eukaryota > Metazoa > Arthropoda > Insecta > Hymenoptera > Megastigmidae > Megastigmus > Megastigmus stigmatizans. The sequence continues at coordinate 5,805 of UELV01179289.1, read as the reverse complement.
TCGGCTCGTCAGGAGTTTCATTTACACTCGGACCATTTTCTGTAGGTTTTTTGTCATCGGTCATCGGTTCAGTCGTTGCGACTGTCGCTGATATGGTCATTTTATCCAAGTGGCGGTGAGCCTCTTCGTCTACGCTATCAAGATCCGAGACGTCAGACAGATCCTCGCCGTGCTGCTCTGGACTGTAACTGGCCTTGGTACGATTGCGCAACTCAGCGAGCTCACTATCTGAGATTTGATCAGCGTCCATTTCATTGTCACTGTCGCGGGGAGTCGCAGGCAGTGGCGGGGAACGTGGCTGTTTCTTGCTTATGGGGCTGCTTGGCGATTTAGGTGTACTTCCTCCAGAGCTAAAGAAATTAATTTAAGTGTCAAGTTTTAAAGAAGCATTGATAACATATTTTTATATATAGCAAAAAGGAAAGCAATTTATGCAATAAGCGATAAAAATACAGGTCGGGTCGGTCGATCACACTTACCCTGTAGGAGATTTTGGAGTACTGTGCCTCGATCCGCTTCGTCTGGACCTGGTCGAGGAGACATAGGACTTGGGAGAAGCAGGATCCTCCATGTGAGGGCAGGTGGGCGAGGCCGGGCTAGATCTGTCGGGGGACTGGACCGATCTCACAGAGCTCCTCCCGGCATCCGAGTGATGATGGGACTCGTCTCCTGAGTTGGACTCCTCGTACTGGAAATTCTTGGACGAGTGGGGACAGGAGCTGTGATCGGAGGCGGCTCCCTCCTCGTCCTCGCTCTCGGACTTAGGAGAGGAAGGTCCATAATTGGAGTTCTGCACCTTGGGTGAGCCGGGCGCCGAGGCCGGAGACTTTGGGTAGGCGTGGTGAGTCGCGGGCGAGGCGGGCGATCTCGGCGAGGCTGGCTCCGAGGGTGGCGAGGCAGGCCCCGTGAGCTGCGAGTGCTCCGGCGAAGCTGGCCCGGAAGCTTGGGTACTGGGCGAGGCTGGTCCGGAGGCAGGCGAGGCCGGACCGGAGGCTGGCGATGCTGGGCCCGAGGCAGGGGAGGCTGGACCAGAAGCAGGCGAGACTGGCCCAGAAGCCGGGGAAGCCGACCCAGAGCTCGGCGAGGCTGGACCCGACTTGGGAGAGTAGTTCGGTCTCTTATCGTAAGCTGGCGAGGCCGGTCCCGAGGCTCGGCTCTTGCCTCTGTAAGGCGGGGTTCTCGCCCCGATGCGCTGCTGCTGCTGCTCCTCCTCCTCATGGTTGCTGTCGGGTGATCTCGAGGATCTCGAGGGCACAGGCGACATGGCGGTACGCTCCTCGTTGCTGTCCGAGGATGAGCTCTCCGAGCCGGAGTCCGACATGGTTGCCGAGTTAGTTCAGCCTGGAAACAAGTCGCACGAAATTAGGATCCACTGTCCCCGCCTTGGACTTCGTCTTCGTCACCCTTCGATAAGACTGAGAGCGTAGACTTTGTTTCTTTTTTGTTTGGTATGGGCTGTGATGTATATATTTAAACGCGATGAAGGCTGAAAAAAACTGGTGAAATATGGAGAGAGACAAAAAATGGTGTCGATTAATACTGGATATTTGACCATGAAGATAGAAATGATGCGTACGTGATGCGTCGTGTAGTTACATGAAACACTGTTCAGAGAGCCTTTTCTTTATACTTTATCAAATGTAAGGGCAGTCAAAATAGAATTCAATTTGTGTGCTTATCGCTGAATACGTTTTCTAAGATTTCATGTAGTACTATGCTGCAAGACGTATTACGCCTGTACTTAACGATGCAAAAGAGAAAAAAAAAGAGCGAAACGCGAGAATCACCAGAATTTTTAGCTCAATGAACAGGAAAGAACAATGAGTAATGCGTTCGGCCTGTGTTAAACTTTCTACCGTACGCAAAGTCACGAGATCGATGATATTCCGATCTCTGACTTTGAGTCTGGAATGGTTTATTTTAATTTTATTTTTTTTTTATGTTTTTTTTTAATGTCTAATTAAGGTACTCACTAAACTGTGACTCTACAAGCCACACACAGCGGCTGGGCTGGCTGGGCTTACCTGTGTCGTAAAGAGCCCATGCGGTATTCGCTCTTGAAGTTGTAACGCACGGAAATGTTTCTACGGGCATGGCGACACGTGAAACTTTTTCTCGTGCTCTCTCTCGTAACGAACTCAAAAACTCAAACTCGCGCTTGACTGATACTGACTCGGACTTTGACTTTAAACTTTTACTCTCACGTATATTATCAGACAAACTTTTCGCCCGTTTACTTGTCCGTGACTTACGGATCGACATACTTAGGCCGGCACCGCCAGTTGCAAACTTTACGCATTTCGCATCTTTCAACATTTTTGTTAAACTATAGGTGGTTTTTGGTGTGTATAACTTAAACTTTTTCATTTCTGAAACTAGAGCACAACACAAAACTACATTGATATACCGAGACGCAAAAAACTTTGCACTAGGTATACTTTTTTTTTGCTTTGGCTTTTTTATATAGCGAGCGAACTTTTTGACCTGAAAGAATGGTATTTGGGCGTGCGAAAAAAAAAGACTGTATTATAAAGCAGAAAAAACAGTTGTAAGATAAAAGAGCACGATAAGTATATTTTATAAAGGAAGCAGGCAAGAGGATCTTGACACAAGCAACCATGTAAAAATTAGAGTAAGTTGGAAATTTCGTTAAGACACGACTTCAGTTGCAGCAGCTCATAGTTTTTTCGTAATAATATAAACTCATAAATGTCAAACATGCGAATAAGATTGTTAACACTTTATGTAAGCTAGTTTCAAAGTTGGTTGAACAATAATATTTGTTCAATTGTTATTTTTACCTGTTAATATTTTAGTATGTATGCATGCATGATTGTTTTTATGAACGACTTGTAATTGTTGAATTTCATGAATATTAGTATAGAGTCAATAAATAATTGTAATTCGGAATCACCTTTGATATTTAGAATATAGCTCCGTACTAGATCAACAAAATTCAAAAATAAAAATAAAAAAAGAAGAAATCAACCAATCAAATCAGAATAAAAGCTATGAATAATTTTACAGGATTTCTGGTATTAGTATGCCCAAAAGAAGTAAAAAGAAATAAGAATAGAACACAAATACATAAATTAATAATAACACAGATGCCAATTTCATTAATGATGCAGAGTTAGAATTAATATACTTTTATATTTATTTTCCCAATGAAACAAAGTTTTCTTTTACATCAGCCTATATAACCAAAGAATAATTGAGAAAAATAAATGAAATTTTTCTTCATATTTTAAGTGACTTCATCACCAGGCATGTACAATTGCTGTGAGAGATTGTATTATGTAATCAGAAATGATCGTCAATTCAGCTTGATAAATGCATGGAATTCACATATATCAACACAGCTTTCAAAGCAATTACATAAAATATTTAAATTTTAATTATTATTATAGCAAATATATAATATCCTTATTTACTATTAAGAAGCTGAATAGTCTGTAACAATCAAGCCACCTTTACTTTTTCTGTGAAATCATCCTACAGCTTGCTCTTTTTTTATTCAGCACCAGCATTGAGACGTCACTCTTGCATATCAAGAATGAAAGAAAATCAATGAATCAAATGGTATTTGCGAACGGTAACGTGTAATACCAGCATCATAGAAACTCCACGAGAAGCCCTTTAAAAAAAGAAGAAGACGGTCGCATCATGCAAAAGAGCATTTTAAGGTTACGTCAGAAAAAGGAACAGCCACTGGATTCGAGAAACCATGGAATAACTGCTGCAACTGATTAAACGTCTACGAGCCTCGCTATTGCTATATTGCCGTCCCTCTCTCGTAATCTCAAATAAAAGTGTATATAATCATAAAATTTTAATCATTCCAAGACTAGCGTGAGAGACCAAGGCGATCAATAGAAAAAGAAAATATAAAATGAGCCCGCAGTAAAGAGAGACGGACAATGTCTGTAGCGATCATTCGGCTCAGCGGCGTCTCTCTCTCTCCTTACGCGTGGTATGCATGTACATATTGCGATGTAAAGGTACAGAAGTATGTGTGCAGAGAAGAGATAGAACTATATGTATACACATAAGTGTGAACAATCAAAAGGAAGAGACAGAGATAGAGATATACAGAATAATAAAATAGTAGACCCGAATCGTGTATATAATTACATACGTATAAGTTAATACGGAAGCAATTAAAATACATGTACGCATATATATATATATATATATATATATGTGTATATATGTATGCTTATATACAAGTTCGTATCGTACACGTTCTCAACGCTTTGTAAAAATAATTTGCTATTTTTCCCCCGTTTTGGAGGTTAAGTACATTACCTTGTGTTGGGGTCTAGCCGACGAGAGCCGAACGTAGCGTGCAGTACACGCACCAGAGAGCGTGAAAGTTCTCGGCCGGCTTCGACGTTGTCGCCGACGCCAGCTTGAGCTTATCTCCCTATAAGTATTATTTTCCTTTCAAGAAATCGTCACAATGCTCCGTCGCTCTTCGTTGTCGACGGTGCCTTCTCGACGACTGCTTACACTCTTTTTCCTCTGTATCTGTCTCTCTCCGCGAACAGCCCACTCACCGTTGCAGTACTCTTGAGCTTCCCGTCTCTTCTCTCTTTGGGCGTTTCTTCCCCTCTTCCTCGTCTCTCCACCACAGCGGTGAATGTGTGTGCGGTGCAGGCTATACAGACAGGCTTAATCGCGTACGCGCGTACGGGTATTCGTCAGTTTGGCTGCTGCACAGATATGCCGCCGCCGCCGCCGCCGCCGCGTCGTCTTTTTAATCGGTGGAGAGAAGACGACGATCGATGGTCTCCCTGAGCTTCCGGCGCTTATGTAGGTTTGCTGCTGGTGTGTTACTCGGGAGTCGGGAATCAGGCTACACTTCTTGCGGAAAGACCAATCCACGTTCCGGTTGTGATTCGTCGCTGTGAGTTTACGAACTAACACGCAGAGGCTGCGATCTGAGACTGAGTGTTCTGAGCTCCGATTCCGCAAGTAGCATTCGTGATTCGAGTGACTTCCGTCTCTGTCTCTCCCTTCCCCTCCAATGGCTGTAATGGTTATGGGGTCGATATCGATCTATGGAGATATACGAAGCCGACCGTCTGCTCTAGTAAATCGATAAATATCTCTACAGAGTTATACAGGTTAGACTACCTATAGTCCACACGCCCAGAGATGAATAGGGAGATCGCCGATGACATAGGCCAGCGGGCAGCGGGCCAGAGCCGCGCCAAGTCCTTTCCCCCGTGAGCTACCGCCTCTAGCGGCCAAAGTCCCGAACCGTGCGCACAATCTGACTTCGCGCGAAGAGGAGAAATGGGGAGGGAACATATGTTGATATCAACAAAAGTCGAGCTGCCGGGCTGGCGCGTTGCGCGCGCGGCGAGTGCGAGCTCGACTCAAAAACAAAATACGCGCGCGGCCGAGACGAAAACTTTTTCGTTTGCCAAACTCGTATACCTATTATACGATAAAAATGTACATTTCTGTATAATAAAATAATAAATATTATTACATATATAGAAGTGAAAGAATGTACTATATTAATTAATTTTAAACATGAGTCGAAAAGCAATTACCGAGTTTCAATCAAAAATTAAATGTAACATGCTTGGTCGTGTGGCCTAAGGCGTATGCCAATAATTTTAACTTTTTGCCAGGGCTCCAGTTCGAATCTCGACCATGTCAATTTTTTTTTCTACAGAACATTTGTTATCGGACAATTATATAAATATTATTATTTAGAAGGCATTTAAGAACACATATAGAAATCTTTTTTGCAAAAGGTAGTGAAAAAGTACTTAAATGATACCTATCATC
>UELV01179288.1:0-10543 GCA_900490015.1 Megastigmus stigmatizans | reverse complement strand
ATATATATATTTGGGGCATGTGCGACGCCATCGGGCGAGAGTGAGGAAACCCGAAACCCTCTCGGAAAAACTCTCTGTTTTACCTAACGCGCTTGATCGATATCGATTTTTACTGCTAGGGTAGGTAATATAGAAAAATATAAAAAACCCTAGATTAATATCTACTACAGATTTTATTAATATCTTCGAAGTTCCTTTTTATTTTAGTTTGAAAATTTCAAATATTCTATAGAAAGGCGCGTGACGTTACAAAAGTGAGACATAGCGAGAACTACATCTGGAAAGGAAACTGGTCGAATAGAAAAGCCATCATCAGATGCCGACTGTATGATATCCATAACATTATCTGTATTCTCATTAGGCGCGACTGACACACCCGCAAAATGGGACTTCAGCTCCTCCGGGGTGAAACCACGCAGCTCCTCCTTGCTTTTGGGTAAGAGACCGAAATTACGCATTTTTCTCCAAATATCTTTCCTTTGATCAAGAGCATCAGAAAGTTGATTACCGAGATAGGAGGTTCGCTCTTGAACCATACGAATCTCAACCTCTTCGCGTAAATGAAGAATTTTATTCAGGAGCACGGCACACCCAGTCCTTTTATACAGTCTATGCGTAGCGTTGCGTTTGTCTATGAGTAGCTGTAGTCCAGCGCCAATCCATGGAGCTTTTGCTCTACGAGGAGTTACAGTTTTCAACGGAGCAAATTCATTAATAGCTTCCAATAGATTAGCGCTCAGACATCCAAGCGCCCCATTTATGTCAAAGTAAGACTCTATAGTATTTGTGGAAAAAGTCGGCCAATCGCAGCGAAACAAAAACTCATTGAGTTCAACCGAGGTTAACTTATTACAGCTTCTAAAGCTGAAAGTCTCTTTAGGATGAGATGCAACGTGAATCTCAATGATAACATCGATGATGTTGTACTTGCTGCGAAAGGGCGCCAGACTATTCCCATAGTCAAGTACCGTGTCGTTATCGTCTACAAATATTCAGTCAATCCATGTGTGAGATGTCTCAGTATGATGCGTCGAGCCGTGCTGGATGATCTTAACTGAGAGTTCGTCAGCTAATCGCTGAACGAAATCAGAATTGCCAGTCGTCGACAACAGATCTGCATTCAGATCACTCATAATCAACTTAATATAATTACTACAAAGGTCTCTCAGAGAACTGAGGAAGTCAGGATCACTATTAAAAGCTGATTTTGGAGGCCGATAAATAACACCAACTAGGATTGGTGGCATGTTACCCTTTTGAACTTCACAGAAGATGAATTCAGGAATACCTGGCTTACCAGGTCTTGTGCCATTGGATTTAGCAAGGATTTCAACTTTATAATCATTACGAATATAAAGGGCGACACCACCACGATTCACATTACGATCCTGACGTAAAACATTAAACCCATCGATCTGAATGAGTTTATCATCCACGACTGGGCCAAGCCACGACTCAGCGATTCCGAAAAGATGGTTGAACGGATTATCACTATGAAATTGACGGAATTGACCAATGCGAGCTCTGAGAGAATTCACATTGAGAAAGCCCGCTCTCAGTCCACTCTCCTTCGCCACACCAGTAGCTCCCCGGCGCAGTCATCCGGTAGCCACAGTCGTGCCACGAGTATTAGGCTGGCGGCTCTCCGCCTCCGCTAGAATGTGAGGAACAGGACGCCCATTCCTGCTAGAGTACGCATCAGCAATGACCCGGAGGTCTGCAGCGGAGGTAAAGATATGCGCGCGCTCACAACTCTTCCTCCTAACTAAGAATTTGCCACCACCGTGCCAGATGTATTTAAAGCCAAGCCTTAAAGCCAATTGCTTTAAGCTCATGAATTCACTGTACAATTCGGGCTGCAGTAGTTTACTGATGTAAATTTTACGATCTCGCAAATGACTGGCAGACTCAGAGCCAAGAGGAGAGGACTTAACGTCGGAGGTGGTGAAGTAATTATTGGTGAAAGCGCGCTTAGCGCGAAGGATATCAAAGACGCGTTTTTCACTGGTGAGGCGAATTACGCAAGACGACGGTCGCCTGGATCTCGACACTTCTCCATTCCCTGGCTCCTCTCCTCGCTCCCGCTCATGCCCCGAGACTGCAAGATGCGAGCACCAACGATTTCCTCCCTCTCAGGAGTAGGGAGGACAGTGCTTAATACTGCGAACGTAACATTATCAAGATTTACAGTCATTGAGGCATCGTCAATAAATCCATTTACTAGCAATTCGCAGCACTCATCACTATCGACGGAACGCGCGACACAGCTCTCACGACGCGAACGGCAAAATGGTGCAGATTTTGTTGCGGAGCCTAAGGAGACAAAAACCTGTGACTCGTTATTTAAATTTAAATTTCCATGTTCATTTTCGTCGATATTTGCTAATTTATTACAAGTAGATTGCTTAGTCAAAAGCGAGATATCATCAACCATGGTCGATATCTTGCGCAGAAGTGTGTTGATTTGATCCTTTAATACCGAATTTTCTTGAAGCAACATAAGCCGATCATTATGCAGGCCCTCCAACTGGGACGACTGCACATCTAATTTTCGTTCAAAAGACGAGACCTACCGCTTGAAGGTACGGTGCAGGACGTCAAACTACCAGAGACTCCACCACTCACTTCTGCACCTAGAGCAGACCAGTGAGAGTAAACCACCAAAGGACCCTCCGACTTCCTCCACTACTTCAGGTCTGCAAGCATACACTACTGATGTAAGTAATCAGACCGATTCTTATTATCCTGCACTCAAAACCACTAACCTGTTGCCTACAGCCATGGTAGTGTTGAAGCCTCGATCAGGATCAAACCTGCTGGCGATAGCACTGATAGACCCTGCTTCAGAAGGATCATTCATCACCGAGCAGAGAACTCAGAACCTCTCCCTAAAAAGAGGAGTGCTTGGATCCACCCCTTTTTTTGGTATTGTCAAACCTGACCTCTGTACTACCATAGAGGAGGTGTCATAGCAGAGACTGGGCTCACTTGGAACAACTGAAACTGTCAGGCCTTAGATATCTAAAGCCAATAAGTATCGACTGCATTCTGCAAGGGCTACACAAAGGCAAACGGTATGAATCAATCGCTCAGATCACTGTACTGAACATGGTGCTGACTGGCTCAGCTTCTACGGGCTCTTCGAGAGCATCCCCAACCATTTCGCGCAGCTATTTCACCAATTGTTGCAGCGTTGAAGATCTCCACAGATTTTGGAAACACGAAAAGTTTAGGAAGGAGAACTATATTAGGAGTCCATGATTTTAGTAAGATTTGTTGAGCAAAAACGGGTTAAAATCGATTTAATATTGCACCAGCAATGCGATAGAATTTGCCTACATATTTTTCTTGCTGTACATTGAATGTTTATTCTAACATCTTAAACACAGGACGAATATGACCATTTCTACTTTCTACTATCTATCTACTCTTTGTAAAAATGCGAGGTAGATTTCCATCTTGAGTAGATAGTTGTATTTGTCTAGGAGGAACTATTACAGGCATTTTATGATCAATACCTAAAAGTTGTAGAAATAGTAAGGCATCTCTGTACCTTCTATCTACCAAAATAATGTCATCATTCAGAATCCAGTTGCTTAAAGAATCTCCATCTCTTTGTAATTCATGTTTCAGGATTCCAGCGTCATTAATGGTAGAATCTGAAAAATACGGACCAAAAATGGCCAGTATAAACCCATAAGGAGCTACAACCACAGTTGGTTTCAAAAGTTGTCTCTGTTTATGAAGAGAATATGACTGAGGTAATACACGAAATTTAGAGCTCTATCCATACGTACCAACAATACTCGTAATAGAAAAATAAAAATTGCTCAAAACCCATTTTTATGATAATAGAAATTTGTTTAGTACCAAATTATGTGACTTTTAAATTTCGACATTTTTTGCGATGATAAAAATATAAACCACTACCGACAAGCAGTCGAGCTTAAAAATGGAAAGACCATAAAAAATGAAAACACCATAAAAAATCGAAAGGCCATAAAAAATGGAAAAACCATAAACATTAAAATACCTTAAGGGGTATTATCCCTAAAAATGACAAAAAATTAATTTATTTTATCATATATTCTTAACCCATTAAGCCCTGAATGAACGATTTTTTTTATACTTTTTCAACTGCATATTTGAATATGAAATCGCTCGTGAGAAAACTCTGGATATATCATTTCCTACAAATAATTCTCCGAACTTTCGATTGGCGGTATCAGGATTCAATAAAAATTAGTTTTAAAAAAGTTACAATTGTTTATTTAACAAAAAACGTGAATTTTTCAAAGAAAAAAATTTTTCATTTCTTGCGTCTATGGACCCTAACCTTTAAAGCTTCGTCAATATTTTTCGATTTCATTCGAATCAATTCATCGATTCAATCGAAAGATCGGACAATTTTACGTAGGAAATGATATGTCCAGATTTTTTTCACGAGCGATTTCATATTCAAATATGCAGTTGAATAAAGTATAAAAAATCGTCCATTCAGGGCTTAATGGGTTAAATGTAATTAATGCATTGGTTTCTTCATTTTAGGTGAATATAGGAAAATACAGCTTATAGGGATATTTCCACCTTAAAAAATGAAAACACCATACAAAATGAAAACGCGTTAAAAAGTGAAAACACCAAAAAAAAATGGAAAAATCATAAAAAATGGAAAAACTATTAAAAAAATCAAAATGCCATAAGAAATAAAAACCACATTGAAATGAAATAATCAATGTGACATAAAATGTGCATGTCATTTAAAATCACGATGACGCCCACGGAATATTTCTAATGGGATTATAAAGGGATAGAGAAAAGGAGCTATAGAAATTTTTCACTAAAGATGCGAAGAATTGATTGATATTTTGTTCAGATGTGATTGGTTCATGAATTAATATCGAATACTTATAAGGATGAAGATAAGAGATTCTTCATTGATTCGTCGAAACAAAGTCTCAAAGATATTCTGCTCCATAACGCGAATATGCATGCAGCTATTCTAATAGCTCATTCAAAGAAACTCAAAGAGACTTAGTCGAATTTGCTATTAGAACTACTTGGAACATCAGTAGAAAGCTTGCGTTAATCAAAAAATTCTAAAAATTTTGCTTCTTCTGTTTATAGAATAGCAGGGACAGGAAAAATCACTATGTTCAGAAATCATAGTCAAAGAGAACGGAATTTCATCCAGGGTCGAGGAATATCATACGCAAAGCATTTACTGACCCTTCAAAATTTCTACTAACGTATAAAAGTTTCACATAAAGATGATTGATAAAGCAAAATTTTAAAGTTTCAAGTATATCTCTCAGAACATTTTAGGAAATAAGAAGAGAGCGGATTATCAGAATTTGGCTGAAGAGTTACTGGGAAATTTCAATCCGTTTGGTTGCTTGACTAGTCTTAAATCGCACTTCCTATTCTCACCTTGACTACTTTCCTCTAAACCTCGGAGGCTACAGTGAAGAACAAGGAGAACGATTCTATAAAGATATAAGTTAATTGGAGAATCGATACCAAGGAAGATGGGATATCAACATGATAACAGATTTCTGTTGTATACTAAATGGAGAAACGAATCAGAATAGAGAGAAGAGAAAGAGAAACCTGCTGAATAGGTTATTCAAAGAGAAAAGCGTTCGCTTCAAGAGAAAAACAGTGTAAGAGCAACATTAAAGAAAACCTCATTAGAATCAGTAGAATTTATTTCAAATTTGTAACAGGCAGGTAAACCCGTCTACTCACGAATTAAGATAATTCTTGAACACTATTATGTTAAGATAAAATATCTCTTTTACCATTAGTTTCACCTGACATCCGTTATTTTACCTTGTAATTAAATGAATGATTATCGTATAATTACAATTGAATAATTCGAGAATATCGTTGTATATAAAAAATGGGTATAATACGATTCTCTACTAAAAAAAGAGGGCACATGCGCGCGTCTCAGTTCTTTTTTTTCTTTTCGATTCCTTTCATTGTCTTTCTACAAGTTCAAAAAGAGATGAACTTTGGGAAGGACACAAAATTTACATCTACGTATGAATATATTGTAGGCATGTGCTGCCTTCCTTTTTTCATTTCAGGAGCGGCATCGATAGCAAAGAGAGAGTTGAAGGAGAACCACCTGTCCGCTCTCCAACAAAAAAAGAAAAGATAGGAGAGAAAGGGGCTTTCACCCCCACTTGGACCTCGGGCATCTCTTCGACCGAGGTATTCTCGTTGAGTCGGGTGACAGCGAAGCTCACTTGCTTACGCGGCACCTTCTAGCGCGGAATCAACCTGACTTGACTTGTATTCCCCAGGCAGGCATAGATAAATTGATATTATATATAATCATTCTGATTTAATATATGCCCAACACGTCCATTCACTACTAATTGTATCTTTTTATTTTGATCATATTGTTTATTATTATTATATCAATGTTTAGTAAATTATTTTTACCCCTTTAGGTTATTTTTAAATTAATATATTTTATTTTATTAATTTATATTTATGATTTAGGATAAACCCTTTACAATTCATATCGAGGATATTTTTTTTTTCAAAATTTTCTGGTATTCACAAGTACTTTTAAAAAGGTAAAAATGGTGGGAAGTATGATTTTGCTTCCCCAGCATAATTGAATTTATTTTTGAGCCAAATTCTTCTATGAAATAAAATCTATTTAGTCGCTCTCTAATCTCTTTCCAATAATCGTCATGAATGAAAAAAAAAATAAACAATATATATTTAATTTTTTGCTGATAATATCAAATTCATATTTTCAACTAAATAATCAGTTCATTATTATAGTTTCGACATTATTATAATTTGAGCTAAAGAAAGTTATGAAATCATCTCAGAAATTACTGTCAAGCATTCTTTTTGTCTCTGTAGAAATATGAGTAATTTACACGCTGTGCCTGGAACAGCTGATGCGTAGCCGAGCGTATGTATGTATATTCGAGGGTGTACGTGTGTCGCGCGAGACCAGAGCGCGTGCGCCGCAGTACCAGAAATCAAGTCAGGATCTGCCCAGGTGAGCCGAAGCATAGCCGACATCGAGAGCCGTATATAATATAAGTAAGTATCCATGCACATCATGAAGAGTCATTTGGTTGTTAAATAAATAATTGTTGTGTTGTATAAGAAGATGCTGAAGTATACCTCACTCACTTTATTTTCTATCCAAACCCAATTATATTAACATGGTAGCAGAGCAGGGTTCCGATCCACGGACTCTGAATTTATTAGAAAAAGAGAACCAAGGAAAAATAAAATTGAATCGAGAGAGGAAAAATACTCTGGAGGAAAAATTTGAAGTCAAATTTAAAAAACTAAGAAAATTTTTCAAGAAATTGTTCAAATAAGAGATTAAGGAAATCTTGATATTGAAACACGTGCAAGAAAACTATATGACATCAAATGATGAATTTAAGATCACAAGATTTAGTGCAACCAACTACAGTATTTGGTATGATAGAATAATATTATTTTTGGAGTACAAAGTGTGTCTTGAACTGGCGACTCGTGACAGGATAAATGAGGAAAAAGCAGATTGGAAAAGGAAAGACCTCAGGGCAACACATATTATAGCAGCAATCTTAGCAGTTTGTAAGTCGTTCTGGTTGTGCTATTATTTTTTTCTCTTTTCAATTTTGTACAATATTCTTTATCTTAAAATGACTATGAACATACTTGGCGGCACGGCATCGGGCAGTTTATCGGTGAGCTTACACGAGTTATAAGTACATTATTTATATTAGTAATAAATACTCTGTATATTTTAATTTTAGATAGGATTACCATCTTGATAATGTGTATTTGGAGACCTATAAAAAACATGATACTATACTAAACCCACGAGAAACGGAATTATTTTGATACTTTACCGTGATTGGAAATAAGAAGCGATCAAAATAAATTTAATGCTTAAATGGTTTATCAATCAAAAATATTTTCTGTGCGGCATTTAATATTACTAGTCATAGGATAAATTGGGACGCGTTATGTTTCGATATGAATTTAGAAGTTAAACATGTTGTACACCCATAAGAATTTTAGCTTTATTGGATCAAAATTACTAATTAACATTATCTTTTTCGCTTCAATATTAAGAAAAAAGCATTTGGTAGTTATTAATATCAAGTTTCATTGTTTTGTACATTACGGCTGTATTTGATTGCAACTAATATAAGCTTACATTTTGTTCGTCACTTTGATCTGCCTGACGCCGTGCCGCCAAGTATGTTCATAGTCATTTTAAGATAAAGAATATTGTACAAAATTGAAAAGAGAAAAAAATAATAGAACAACTAAAATGACTTACAAACTGCTAAGATTGTTGCTAAGCTAAAAAGAATACTTGACTATTTCTAAAATGATTTCACAACTTTCTTTAGCCAAATTTTGTTATAAGAAATTGGAAACTGATAAGAAATTATTTATCTAATTTGCATTACTCGAACAAATAGAAGCTTTGATGCCAATTTCTATTTATATAATAACTTTCTTAATATTAAATTTAGATAATATAAAAAATGTAATAAAGAATTGATTATTTAGTTAGAAATATGAATTTGACATTGTGCAGCAAAAAATATATTTTACCTTTTACATTATCAAAAAGAGATTACATAGATACAATATAACTAAAGAGATTTTATTTTTTGCTGGGGAAGAAACATCATACTTGCCACAAGTTTTACCCTTTTAACGATAATTTTTATAGATTTCACTACTTTCTTAGAGACTATAATGGATTATATATAAATTACAGTGTTCTGAATCTGACAACAGTATAATAAAATATTTATTTGAAAATTACCAGAAACTACCGTAAATTTGTTTGGTAGAGGCTATAAAATGTGACGTGGAATCCACGCTTTGGTAGATGCTTTTTTAATGATCTTTTTACACAAATTATTAATTAAAAATTTAAATATTAAAGTTCAATTATTCAGTTCAAATAAGGTGTTATTAACATTAACATATAGTTAAAAATGATATTCATCTAAAATCCGCACGAGAAACGCCTCATGTTTAAAAAAACTTTAAAACAATTTCCAATCAGATCTGATAAAACAAAAAAAACATAGGCAGCCGCAAACATTAATTTTTAATTTTTATGATTTAAACTATTACGATGAATTTAATTCATCGTAATACAAAAAATTAATGAGCTGCACATTTTCCTTAAAAACTTAAAGCTATTATAAGTAAAAGCTTTATTATTTACGAAATTCGCACCTTCAACAAAAAATATATATACTACTAAATCCTACGCTAGACACAAAAATCTATGGAGCGCACTACTTAGATTCCATCATCGGTGACCCTATACACCTAGACATCGAGTACGTCCGATTTCCACACCTAGACACAAAAAGCTACAGAGCACACTACTTAGACTCCATCATCGGCGACTTTATACACCTAGACATCGAGTACGACCGAATCCCACACCTAGACAGGAAAAAGTTTGACTCCATCATCGGTATAATCCTACCTGTGTGACTCCATTAGTATATTTATCTATTGGTTTATCGCAATCACGTTGAATAGTGCAAAAATTGAAAATTTTATAATAATCGTATTTTTTGAAACCATATGATTTGTTACAGTAAAATACATCAAGTTGAAAATTCGACAATTTGTTTCATACATTTATTACGCGTAATAAATTAAATAAGTTACGGCACGTAATTTACGTACCCACCACTGCTTCGAACAGATCAACGATACCTACGCCATGTTTTTCGCGCAGGTCGAGTGTAAGCGCGTGCGATCCCGAGTATCAATCCGCGCGTGAACCCGAGTATTATCCCGAGACCGCGGCTTACGCTAGCGAAAAAAGCGATATTGAATGGATCTTGGACAACGGTTGTTCAGATCACATTATAAATAAAGACAATTTTTTGACAGATTATATTTCTAAAAAATCCAATTAAGGGTTCTACCTACTTTCTCATTTTCAAAAAATCGATTTTTTTTTTTTTTTTGATTTTTCGAAAGTATACATATCTAAGAGTATTATATTAAATTTTTATAAAGATCCGAAGAGTTTAAGTATGTTTTTCAACGAATGCAAAGTTGCTACCTGCGCGCGGTCAGCCGTACTATTTCACGTGTAACCTTCGATGCCGTATACCTGAGATTATTCGGTCGTACACCGTGCTCCCTTTTATTGCCTTCATAAATTTCTTATTTCTACATGTTCTCAGGTATAAAAAGATCATAATTCATTCTATTCATACATATATACAACTATTTTTAGTTGAAAAGAATCCCCTAAGCGCAACTATACCTGTTCGACCCGAAATTTAAGGATACGTTCGCTTCCTCAATCAGCTGCTCCTATTGTTTGCTACACATTCCCGCTTATTCACAGCTGTCTTAAAGTCTTAAATGTACATACAAAGTATACCAAGTGAGAGAAATACACTCTTGTTTCATCAGTAGAGTTTTGAAACCGAAGTAAGCAACATCTCCGCTCCGTAAAGTTTTTGCTCCGCAATTTTTACTTTGTAAGTAAAGTTTATACGTCATGGAC
>UELV01179284.1:0-35817 GCA_900490015.1 Megastigmus stigmatizans | reverse complement strand
TATCGCTGGTCTTCTTCATTTCGGGATCGTCTATTGCTAGTTTGCTTTGATTCGCGTGTAAAATGTTGGAAGAGGAAATGAATGCCCGCTGAAACTGTTTTTGATGGATAAGTTAATTGAATTAGTTTAACTTTTTGTAAATGCAAAAGTACTGCAAACTATTAAGATGAGAAAATAAATTTCTTGAAAAATGGAGTAAGTAAAAAAGAATTATCTCTCGGATAAATTGAACTTTGGTTACATTTAAAAATCCTAAATAAAAAAACGAGTAAATAATTGTTTAAAGTTTAATTAAGGACGTATTCCGCTTTTAAAGGTCAGCCGAGATGCTAAATCATTTAGAGTAAAATCAACTCGTTTGACGGGTACATTAATTCACTCTAAAAAAGTAAGTTTTTACTTTAACGAAATAGGGTTTACTCTGAATGGAGATGATTTCACTCCAATTGATTTAGCGCGGATAAAATTGAAACCTCATTCCGAAAACTTAAGAAGGTATCCGAGCAAAATCTGTTTTTAATTAAAAAATTAATAAAAAAAAAAAATTGCAAATTTGATAAATATTACTCATCGCGAGGAAATCTAAGGGCATTTTTATCCAGAATTATATTAAGCTAAAGTAGCGCATCAAACTCTTATAATTAAATACGTTTAAGAAAAATGAAGTATGAAATTGCAAATTAAAAAAGAAACTCTGCCGCAAAAATGATTTATATTTATTACATGGTTACACTTTTAATGGCATTAATGGTATAAAAATTGTTAACATTGAGCGATAAAAAAAGTGATATTAAAAAAGCCGTTGCACCATTTATGAGAACAATAATGGTTTCAATGTAGAAAAATGGGCTGAAAATATAAGGGTAATATAGTGGAAATCTTAATTATGGAGTAAAGTACGAGCATCAGTTTAATAAACATGTGATAAAATCTCTAAATTTTCACCTCACAAAATATACCTATAACACAGTATATCATCCCAAGCTCTCGATTACTTATAAAGCAATCCTTACCAGCTCAGAAGTGATAGTCTCTATATCGTTAACTTATTTCGCATCATCCACGCAAAGTCGAGCGTAGGAGTATGGTTTATCTATTTTATGCTACTATGAATATTGATTTACATGAGCGTGAAATATAGGGTTTATTGTAAAGTTTACGCTAACAGCGTCGACACGAGCAACGTCACGATTTTAAAGACTGTAACAGAAAAGACGACGCCAGTAAGTAGTTGATGCACCGCATACTAATCGCTCGAAAATAATAACTGTTCTCATTTGTTTGTCTCTTTCATTTTCGTCTAATTGGCACTCGGAACATCAACTCATACTTACTTTCCGTTCCTATTTTTGTAATTAAATCATGTGCACATCGATGTGGAAAGTACAATGCAATATGAATGTTATGATAGTTTCACTGTTATTTCGCAAGAAAGCCACTTTTTGATTAGTACAAGACCCTTCACCAAGAGTACGCATAACGACCTGGACAATACACACAATTGCATATATACGCTTCTTTGAAATTTAAAATTTCATGGAAACGCGCAGTAATACAGTTGGATCAACTGCTTTGCATATGACAGCACAAGTATAACGTACAAGGAGTACTTTTTGAATAAACACACTTGGCGACTTACCCTCCTTTTCCAATTCTTTGGCGAGGGCTTCCACATATTCCGGTTGCGAGAAGACCGCCCCGTTCAATGGGATGTTTTCTCTGAGCGGCTGGAAAAGGAAAATATCGATTAAACATACCTCGACGTTCTCGAACCTTTATACAATCCTTAAAATCTATTCCATACAACAATGTCTTTTCAGCATTGCCTCTAATGCGCCAGAGAGCCAATCCAAACAAAGCGCTAAATCAACCTTAGCCAAAAACAACCCCTAAAGAAGCGCATTTTAATTAAAACTGCACCAACATCACGTATCTAATTACAATTAAACTAAATCCATCTTGATTAAAAACGGCGCGCAACGTGTTTCGGAATGGCGCGGGTTATATTCGAAGCGAAAAACGATACACGAAGAGGATGGACGCACATTCGGAAAAGAGAAATTTTGCGCATCGTCGGATAAGAAAGTAAGCCTAATAGAGCTCCAGATGAAACGCAAGCGCAGCTACGAGAGGGCAAGAAAAAAAAAAAGAAAAGAAAAGAAATCGTCCGAGGGTTAAAGCCTTGCTCGGCAAGGATAAAGTATTATATCCGCTTTATCGCATTAAAATAATATATACAATCACACGAGAGTCCCGCGAGTGAAACGACCTCGCGTAACATTATACACGAATATCTCGCGCCGCGACGACTGTTCATATACACATATACCATATATGCACTCGACGCGTCATATGTATATAGTCGAGATTCGAACCGGCTCGATTATACGCACACTTTGCCAAATGAAAGCGCGATGCGTATAATAAGAGCCCCGCGCGCATTTGTATGCCGTTGTTATAGCCGCACCGCGCCACCGACCTTCCCCCCCTATATATACTCGACCTTGCATGCCACGTCGCTCTGCTTCGATCTTTGCCTACTACTTTCCCTTTTCTTTCTCTCTCTCGCTCTCTCTCTCTCTCTCTCTCTCTCTCTCTCTCTCTCTCTCTCTCTCGACTGTGACCACGCGGCTATAGCTGTTTCTCGATTTCTCTCCCTTTTCTCCGTATCGCTGTGATCGCGGACCGTTGCACACACGACGCGCTTGATATGTATCTCGCTATTCCGGCTACTTTAAATGGCCCTCGCATCTCTCGTCGCTTTTTAGGATGCATAGGCTACTTATCTATCGTTCGCGCGCTTCTTCTATCTTTTTTGGGGGGAGGAGGACTATGCGGTCGAATACACGACTGATATGTTTGGAATTAACTCAGTGACAGATCGTATTTTGATGGCGATTCCTGGCTGATAAATGTGATTGATCGTTGTTGTTGAACCTTTGTGTTCTTGCGTGCAGAGATGATCAACTTGGGAATCGTTATGTCTCGCTTTTATGTGTACTGATGTTTGTGAAAGAATTTTTAATAGTCAAGATGACAATAAGGCTTTATTTATCTGTTTTGTAAGTGATCGAAATAATACAGTGATGGCAAACTAACGTATACCCACACGATTTCTCATCATTTATCATAAGTATTATTTAAACTTGTTGTTAAATTAAATAAAAGTAAAAAGACAATAACGACACATATAAAATTTTGAAAAAGTTTCATACCATACTCTACCAATGTATGGATGTAAGTTTTAAATAAAGTATTGACCGATTTTATAGAAAAAGCTGCTTGTTTTTATGAAATGCTAAAATCCTCCGCAATTAAAAATAACGAAGAGGGGATCAAACCTATAGGTATAGCATTTCTTTGCATAATTGCAACACAAACAAAATAAATGTAAAAGAAGAGCAGAGCTTAGAAATAATAATAATATCGGTAGACCTTTTTATTTAAACTAAAAACATTTTTAAATATAGAACTCACATTTTATTGCCTAAAGAGATAACGTTCATGGTGCAACATATAACATTTATCGATTCTAGTCACGCATCTTTTTTATAATAAAAAAGCGACGACGTGATGCTGAACTTTATTAACGAGAGATTTCGAGTTTTTCCAACAAATGCCATCTAATATACATGACATAATAGAAAAGTTGTAATCGCTATGTAAAACTAATTGTAAATAAAATTTGAAATTCAAATGCTTAATTCTATTCAGCTCATTGAAAGCGGCTATAAAACCACCTGTTCAACCGGAAAACAATCTTATCTCGCATTTTCCGAAAAACTATTCCTCGTAATGACGAACAGACTCGATTTATGGAAGTACAATATAGCAGTTATTGTTGTAGAATAGAATTCAGCTTCGAATTGCTTATAAATTAAACTGATTCATTGTTCTCCTGGATTTTCAATACAAAGCTTTTAATAGGAGTTGAATTAATAATTTCATGAAACGCAGACATTGACGAATATCTTATTTATTTTGCATAATTAACGATATGCAAGAAAATTACCGAATTTAATTAACTTGTATTCAATGAATGATGTGTCATAATTATATATTCGTAATAATAAATTATTAAAATGTGTTACTTATAGTTTAAACAAAAGAAAATGTCTTTATATTAAAATACATTAATAAGTATTTTACATGATACCCGCAATGATTTTCTCGATTAGCGCCCATTTTCAAATGCTAATCGCAAAAGTATACGCGAGCCGAAAAAAAACAAATCACATCGAATGTAATTATCTTTATCTATCATCGAATATACCCCTGGAATTATCGCTTCCCTCTTTTTCTTTTTATATCAGCCAATCGGGTATAAGTCGAACGCGACGCGACAATGTATTATACGAGGCATGAAAAGGTCGGGCCTTAAACATCAGACAAATGGCGAAGCGCGGCCGCTTTATAATCTCAAATTTTCGATCTTAACAGGGAGCCGCGCGAACGATTTGTCCCTACCGATAATCAATTTCCCCGCGAAATTTATTGCTTTCTCACCGCGGGCTTCTTAAATTCTAATATATAATGCAGCGCGACGCGACGGTCTTATACATTGTGACAAAAAGGACGAGAGGGATTTCCAGGCGTATAGTTCATGTCGACTTTACCAACTGCAGACCGCGCCATAAATATCATTTTCAGAAAATTATTTATGCCTCCCGTCGGCGCACAAGTTTCGTGTGCAAGTTCACATATATAATAGGATAATACACACAACCGTGTACCCGCGAGAATTTCTGAAAGTTGGGGGTGATGCGCGTCCCCGACGATCTGTGATATGCGATTCAAATTAAATCGATCCAAGTAGGAGCGAGAGAGAAGGTTCGTTATTAGTATGCATGAAAAAAGTTGGCGGCCGATGCCGACGACTTTCTTCTACGAGCTCTTCTTCGCGTCGCACGCGTGAAGTAAATTTTAAAGCGAGCGCGGCAATATCGATTAAAAATAAAAATAAAAGAAGCCGGAGGATGAGTAAGTATATAAGAAAAAAAGTTCGGGATCGGCGAGGACGCGATGCATCAGATTTCCGCGCGTAATTTTAGAAAGGTTATGTATGCGCTCCACGAGATTCATATTTTCATTTCAATATAAATTGTGTATGAATTTCATTGTGACATTAGATCGTATATAAGCGCAAAATGAAATCGATGAGCTAATATGCTGTTTTCTTCCCTTCTTTTTTTCAATCCGATATCCGAGAACGCGAATTCGTATGCGAGTGGGTACACAGACTCGTAGTATATATCGCTGATCAACGAGTTGAGAATTACCAGGGAGAAATAGACAGTTTATATCGGATTGGAGCCGCGCGGCGCATTAGTTGGCGAAAGTTCGCTCTCCCTTATAAATATGTTTTTCGATTTCCCAGGCGATCGTTTCGAGATACATAAAAATTCCATAAAGCGCTCTTCCCTTTCTTTTCTTCTCTCTACTGCTCCTGTTTTGCTTTGGGCGTGTGTGTGTCTGTCTGTGTGTGCACGGAGAACAAGTTGCGTAAGGTGAACGTGCTAAGAAGCGTAAAACTTGTCGCATAACTCGCCCGGACCCATATCTTGATTGAATATAACATTGCGAAGCCATACAAGCGCGCGGAACGCAGTTGAAATGTTCCTTGAAACAGTGCGTAGATATTTGTTGCGGTATTCGCGATATTTGCGCGATGAATTTTTTTACCACTTTTTTTATTTTACCTCGAATGTTTGATTGTTTGTTAATCAATTCACAGTGTAAATACGTTCAATGTTATGGAGCTTGTTTCTTATTTAGCTTTCGTTATACTGTTATCCTGAAGTTAACTCGTGCTACATTTATAGCTAACGTGCTTATTATATTAATTCAGCTAATAAAGATCATACAATATTTTGACAGAGATAAAAACTACATTATTTATTTTTGCAATTGTGTTAGGACTTTCAATGTTAATGGTTAATTATACTTTTAACATTTTAAATAAATTATACTCGAAGATCAAATGTCGAGAAACTATTTAATCGCATTTAAAAGGTGTATTTTCTTACTATATATAATGAGACACTTTAAATACGCTAAAAATTAATTTGAGATAGCACTTAACTACTTTTATCGGAACATTTTATAAACGTCAATTCTATCACTGACTAAGTTATGTTCATTCAATTCTGTAAAGTACAATCATTTCTATTCTTTCGAATTCGATACCCAGTGAACGTACAATTGGATCCACTGATATAGTATGAAAGTCAAGAATCCTGCCCGTAATTATTGAGCTTTTGAACTCGCGCAGTTGAGATTAAAAGCAATCTCCAGGCGCATAATAGTCTTTGTGACGATATATTAGCCGCTATTCATTTATATACAGAATAAATTAATTTAGCGCGCGGCAGCGTATGCAATATTATTATATATGCGCCCATGGGTGACCCAGAGCTTGCGCAAGCGACTTTATGCGCCACAGGTGTGAAGGGCCTCACCGTTTGATATGGATAATAATATATACAAGCAATTATTCACACATATCGTTTTTATTTTTAATGCACTGATATTTACAGTGTAAAACTTGGGGATATATGTTTGATAATGTGGCTAAGTAGTCGGCATCGTGATTCGAATGATTTATTCGTTATGTATTATCCTATTCGAATTATCTTTAATTGTTTAAAATTAAATTAATAACGTTAATCCTTGGAATTAAAATTAAATATGATATTACGTATAATTAAATTTGATACAGATGTAATATTTATTTTGAATTAAATATATAACATTAAAGTAATAATTATTAAAATAATATTGGATCTTCTTTAATACTTTATGCTTAATTTAAAAATTGGACTGCCTGGACGGTGCGACGAAATTGAAATATCTTATTATATTTTTCTAAAATCTGAATGTATACACGGCTTAAATTTTAAATCATGCTTCCGAGAACCCGAGATTTTCGGACGTTTAAAACGAGTTTATTTAACAAGAACATCCTGTTGTCTTAAAATTTGGATAAAGTTATACCTCAAAATGTACTTTAACATAGTTCTCTTAAAATTTTCCAAGTGCGTACAGCACGAGAAAATACTTTTTAATGAAGTTTCCTTTTATTACCGTAATTTTTGTAGCTGTATTTCATATCCCCTCTATACACACACGAAACATAAAACGTTAAATTTATTTTCCTACTAAAGAATTTTACTATGTTTTATAAAATTATTATACGCTTGTTAAGAGATTTAAAATTTTCTGAGTACTCTTAACCATAGATCGTTTTGTATAGAATTAATTAATACGTCAAAAAAATTCTCTTCTATGCTGAAGAATTCTTTCATACATAAGTTATATACTACTCAATAGTATTCCGGTAAAACTTAAACTTAATTTTTAACTTTCTTTTTTAAGCGTAATTTATCTTAGTAAGAGAAAATGATTTACTAAATAACATATCAAAAATTTCAGCGCTTTACAGTTTCTTTACCGAACTTTATAAAAGTTATTAAAGTTTTAATTCAGATTCAAACTAAATTATTATATAAACCAACTATAAACTTTTAAAATTTGATTCCCCATGCATTCGTATTACGCAAACTTTGTACGCGTCTACGAAAACATAAAAATGTTCAAAAAGCGTCGCTCGAACGGACACATATCCCAAGCGAATATTAAAGCAAAAACAAGACTATACGATCGAATGGAAATAATAGAAAAGCATTAGAAGCGTTTACTTACCGGAGTCGGCGAAGCCTGAACGAGAATCGCGCAAAAAGCAGGGAGGATCGCTATAGCGCGTCCAACCGTCCCGTAGCACCCTCTCATCTCTCTTCGATTCAGCAGCAGCAGCAGCAGCAGCGGCAGCACCAAACGCTAAATCCCGTAGCAAGAAAGAAATCTCTGTCGCGTCAGAACGACTCGTGTTGTATCCGGTAACGAATAAAAAACCGATCGTCCAGTCTCTACCTAAATACCCCAGTAAGAGTGAAAAGCTCCTGTATCGTCGAGCTGCGGAGACTGCGTTAGGTTCTCGCGTGGCTCGTCTATAGCGAGAGTGCGAGTGCCGCTAACGCGTGCCCCCTTTTAAATATATAGCGCGAACGCCGGGAGGGCGGCTTTCTCTCTCTCTCTCTACTCGGGGGGAACGCGCGCGCAACACCCCTTCCCACTTTCTCTCTCTCCCTCTACCGCCCGGCGACACACACACACACACACACACACACACACTATATAGGGCATTTTTCGTGTCCGTCTGTGGCCGCGTGCAGCGCTTTTACTCACGAGCGATTAGATATAAGCGATAAAATCGCGGCTCTGCAACAGGCTCCGCCGCAGTTCACAGCCCAGTCCCCATTAGGCGACGCTTCTTCTTTTTCTTTTTTTCTTTATCTGCGGAATTTTTGAACTCCCAGGTCCGCCCGTGAGCTTCTATATGTTTAAGGAAGATTGATGCTTTCTGAAAAATTTCGCTTGGATTTCGTTCTATCGGGAATCGCGTTTGACCGCCCGGTTTGTTAACATTCAACGGAGCAATATAACGAAGCTCCTTTATGAATTGCCTCCTATTAACAGCGGATTCTCTTGCATCGAATAATTTAGGCGTATATAAGACGTGTACGTGGTGTGTAAGAGTAAGAGTTCAGCGTCCTTATGGCGAAGGCGTATATAAAATGCAATTAGACCAAGTGCCTGTGTGTGTGTGTGTGTGTGTGTGTGTGTGTGTGTGTGTGTGTGTGTGGTCATTTTTTCATTAGCATCCCACTTCCGAGCGCCTAGGCCGACGAATTTGGTCTTTATTAAACGTTATCGTGCCTCGTGACCGTCTCTATGCTCCTCCTGCTGGCTATTCTCCGGATAATGTAGTTTTTTCTTTTAACGCGTTAAACTGGGGAATCGTAAAAGAAAAATTACGATGTTTTATCGCTCTTTTACTATTTCACGACACGCAGACGTTCTTGTATGATTCTATTGGATCCGATAGATAAAAAAAATGTATTTCTTGGTACGAATAACCCTTATTCTTCGATTTCTGTCTGTTTACAAACTAATATTATCTTTTTTTTTTGTTTTTTCGTTGATACTTGGATGGAAAATACTTAATGTATTCGTATAGAGAGTAATGTTAATAATCCAAGTTGAGTAGATCCATGTGTCGCGATTGAATAGTGCTCGATGCTAGAAAGCTTTGCAAACCATTTTCCGAGAAAGATGTACTGTTTTCCTTGTATTCTGTTTGTCTAATTAGCTTATCAGCATCGCTTTTATCGTCTAACAAATTCAATTGTAATTTTGCGATTTTGTTTGAATATCAATATTTTACGCTTTTCGTAGAAAAAATTTAGAATCTATATCTATAGTTGTCTAGATGACATAGCAAAAAATATTACGATATTCTACCGTCATTCCTAAAATAAAGGTACTTTTCTTGTTATATAATTGAGAACTAAAATCATCAATCAAATAACTCTTAAATGCTTGCTATTATACATATAATGTACAATGTTATATATATATATATATACGAGATAATAACGATTATATTATTATAAAGAAAAAAAATCGCTCATTGTACTTCCGATGAATATCATAATGACCATATTCCAGCTTAGAGTTCCTCATCTTTCAGACGCGATCCCAGCCAACTCTCAAAGACAATTTTTTAATATCACCGTCCTACCACACAAAGACGAATACAATCTGCTCTCAATTCAATATTATCCATATCCTCTCCTTAAGACAGATTTTTATAAGATATCGTCCAAAATATTATGTCTGACCGAATACGAATGTTTGTCACTTACATAAATGTAGTATAGCCGTCGCGATTCAAATTATTTGACAATTCTATACCGAATACTCTTTGAAAACTAGAATAATGAAGCTGCGCTTAAAGATTTACAAAGATTTCAAAGAACTTGTTACTGTTTAACGTACAGCGGAAAAAAAAGATAGTTGGAAAAAATACATTTTTCATTCTGCTTATAATTAGAATGTAAGTATTTTTAGTTACTACTTTATCGAAAATAAATATTGTTCTCGATTTAAAAGTAAGCATGGAAATCGATAACAAATATCACGTAATAAAGTGCAGATGCCAGTATAATATTAAAACTTTAATGCGCTCATTTTGCGCGGACATATTTCCTACAAAAATAATCCCTATTGTATCGAGAATGGACCACCGCTATAATACGCAACTGCTTTAAAATTTATTTGCACACAGAAATCAATAGAGCTTTGAAGTATCACAAAAAAAAACATAACTCTATATAATACTTGATAATAAAATACATATATTTAAACGTGCGACTCGTCGTCCTCCTTAAGCATCTTCGCGAAATCGGTTCAGCATCGTTCGATTGAAAATCTATAATTAACGCCTACAGCTGCGATCGATACAAAAGCCCCATAAATGCTTCTCGTTCGCATGCAGCATAACTCTAGCGTATGCACCGAACTTATGCCTTCCGCAAAACAAAGCCCATTGTATCCGCAACACCTTAGTCACGCATTCCTGCACCGAATGCGAATAGATCGAACGAGTCGAATTGGGGATCGAATGAACTGCGCAGTCGCGTAAAGCCTTTGTTTTTCTCGCGTAGGTGCAGTGACGATCTTCGACAGCTCCAGCTTTTCAAACGTTGCCGCATTATCTCGCGAAAGGATGGGCGCAATGAGCGATCGCTCTCGCTCGTACAGCCGCTTGACGCGCGGGAGTACGGGTTACTTATACCGAGCCGATAGCTTATCTATAAGAGCCCGAGAGCGTCAGCGTGACTCTTTTATATAGATATTCTCTCTATCGCTCTTGAATGGAGAGAGTGTAAGGATAGGAGGAAAAAAAAAGGAAAGCAGCAGCCCTGATTAATTCCTTGCGTACAGCTCACATTCTATATAGACCCTATACCGCGGCTACGATTTGTTTTTCATGAACGAAAAAAAAAACCCCCGAGGCTGTGCATTTGTGCGACTAATTTTTCTTTCAACACAAACGCGGGATATGTTTTTGCGCACGCAAAGAAAAGCGCATATCGGTTGAATGGACTCTTTTTGTGAAAAAGTGGCGCGACTCCGTATATTTATAGAGGCCTCCGTATGGCTGAAATTTTATATATGGTTTATTATAATACGCTACTGTTTCGATTGCAAAAGTGATCGATGAATTCGATTAGCGGGGGATAAAAAGCATATCGATTTTGCACTTCACGTACTGATAATGGGAACGGGGAGTGTTCAATTGTTTAGCTGAACTTAGCAACATGTTAATTTAGTTTAGCCGGGGATATTGGGGCCATGACAAGTGCACTTCAACCATCGTTCCCGCTAAATTCCGTCCGTTAACCGTTTAATACACGCATATATATATACACAAATAAAGTTAACTCGGAATATATTTTCGAAACTGTTTAAAAATGATGGAGCGCACCGCGAATCGACGCGAACTCGACGCCACGAGTAAGTCAACGCATATAATAATCACTCGATAGATGATTTTTCGCGAAATTATCGGATGCAGAATTAACGGCTAAAATTTCACGTGTATAAGTATACGATGCATAATGCAGGGTTCTCGGAGAGAGCATCAGTAGAAAAGGGTCATGGTTGGGTCAGACCGCGACGTTCTAATTTCGACACGTGTCTCGCTAATTTTCATCCTTTCGAGCGTCCAAATTCTCTCCCGGAATTTCTTTCAAAGGTACACCGCGAACTAATCCTTTGTAGGGTATTATATATATATCGATTATCACTTATTCCCCGGACAATCGTTCGAGTGCGGCGATCGTTTTGAATTTTCCAACCTGATTGCGAACGGGGCTATGGTACATCGCGACGGGATAATTGGATTATGCTATTAATGCAACGTTGACTCGCAGTCTCAGAAGTAAATTCACTTAGCAACCGCTGCGTCTGAGACAGAGAGAGAGAAAGAGAGAGACAGACAGAGAAACGCGACTCACGTTCTCTCGTTAGACGTTCGGTGAGAGTAAGATGGGAAAAGGAGAAAAACTCTTTGGCTATATATGCCAGAGAGAGAGAGAGAGAGAGAGAGAGAGAGAGTCTCTTCCCGTTTTACCTCCGGTGAAAACGTTTCTGCGATCCCCCAAGAGACGGTCGTTATAACAAGAGAAACACATTCTTTCGGTCTTGCCCACGGCCATTTTCGTCTTGTGCCTCGTCGCTATAAGTTTCGTTCGTCTTTTTGCTCCTTTAATTTAACTGGCGACGAGGCGCTTATACCCCATACCTGCACCGCGAATCAGTTGTGGCCGGATTAAACAGGCGAGAGAATAAAGCGCGCGACGCCCGCACTGCATTCGTAATTTTGTGCCATGTGTATAATGCGAACTCGTTTTCTTGCTTATTCCGGTTGATGTTATATTGTTGCGTGTTGATTCGCGTTTTTTTTGGATCGAGAGCGCAAGAGACCAGTGAAGTTATGTAAAGATATTTGGAGGGCGTTGACAAAGATGCTCGATCGATAGATTATTATACAAGTTTTGGGTGGTTTGGATTTCATTAAGGCACGTAAGCGTGAGATCTAATTATTTAAAAAATAATTATACTCTGAAATATAAAGAATAGTGTTTTTATCGCTGAAATATTACGTTTCCGTTTATTTTAACGTGAACCGTACTAGAAAGCTGAGTCGACGTGGGAGTCAAGCTTAACGAAGGGACAGCGATAATAAAAATTCCCTAAATATTTGCATTTTGAATATCGCGAATTTGAAAAATTTCGTCTACACTTTAAAGACGGGAATGAATTTTTCACTTTCATTCACGCTTACGCGGTCGCGTGGAACTCGATGTGTAAAATTCCATTGGTAAATTCAAAATATTTTATTTAAAGTGAAATGCTTCCAAGGCAGGTCAGGAAGGTCTGGGTCCTTTATGTCTTTTCTGAGATGTACATAATTTTCAGGGAAATTCAAATCGTTCCACTCATAGACTTTAGACGGATTTGAATTTCACTATAATAAACACGTGTATATGCACATCTCGATTAGATGGGGAGGAGTTTTCAGATTGTCAAATTTAGAGTGTGACGGCGTACTACAGCATTCGTTATACTTTACGATTGCATCCTTCAAAAATTTATAAGCTCACGAAGTAACGACCATCATTCCCTCGGTAAAATCAAGCTTAAGGACGCCCGTGTACACATTAATCTTAGCCGCCCATCAACGCATCGTGCACTTGAAAAGGAGCGGCACACACACACACACACAGCGAAGCTTTTACACGCCGCGCAGAATATGCATGCAGAAGCGGAGCGACGGTGGGGCGTAAAGCTGCTGCACTTTTGCGCGCGCGCTGCTGCAACACAGAATCGGCGCAGAATTCCCTCGTGCTGATTTTATATGACTATAAAAAAGGGAAGATGAGGAGGCCGCGTTGCTTCCTGCTTTTACTGCAGCAGCAGATTTCGGAACGATATTCCCCTGGTTCTTTCTGGACTCCCAGGGATATGGTGATTGGTTTGGGGAGTTTTAACAGCGGATGAGGGAATCTCGGGAGAGATGATCTACGAAAGAGTGTAGCTTGTCGCGGCGGGATATGTACAATCCAACGTGTGTTTTAACTTATTGGGAAATTGGAAGGGATTTAGGATTGGGAGTAGGAGTTTTTACGGGACAGGAGGTTGACGTTGAGTTTACAGCGTCTTCTAGATTTCAAGGTGTATCCTACCTCGAGTATAGTTGGCCGTGATCCAAGTTGTGCCGCGATGGCGATTTGGTGGCTTTATAAAACAAGCTGCAGTAGATTTGGCTGTGCTCGAGAAGTTTCGTATCGAAATCGGGTTAATAAAAACTTGTTATTTTATGCGATAGTTATGCAAGTCGGCTCAATTTCACGAGCAAAGTCACTTGCACGCTTTACTTGGTTTATTCAGTTGGGTTAGATTTTTCGACCTGTTACCAATTAAACGTGTACACATAACTTGTGTTTCACAGAAATCTTTATCGCTACAGTCAAACTCGCTATTGATGCAATCGCGCAAATTGATTAGAAACTTCGGTATATACATCGGAGAAGCTTTGTGTATTCAATCCGCGGTGAATGACTCACTTACCTAAAATAAAAGCAGTTTCTTAATGTCAGTTACGCAATTAAAATACATTCACTTAGTTGTTCGAATACATTAGTCTTATTGTATTGCGTAAGCAGGCGTTTCAATAGTTTTCGCGTCTAATAATTTGACTATAGCGCGGAAGACAAGTAAAAGCAATTATCGTTGTAAAAAGGTTATTTTGAATTCTAAGCTTTTATTAATTTTTTTAAATAATTTTGATTTTCGGCTTTCATTGAATTATTAACGTACATAAGGAGATAATTTAATCTTCTGCAGCTATTATTATAGAATGCTAAGAGAAAGAAGAATCTCTTTGACTACAGGTGATTTTCTTTACAATGGGAAACCTTAGCGAATGATGTCATTGCATTGATTGAGGATTATGGAATATTTTCTAAAATGGCCACTATCTTTTATAATAAATTTGGATTTATAGTTTGTTTCAGGTTCATTCGGATAATTAATGTGTGCAAATACACTACCTGTGTTAATTTTCCAGCATAGAATACCTTAGTTTCCAGAGTTTCGAGTCCCGATTACTTTTTGGACCATTATTGTACTTCATTTTCCATTATTGTATGCGTAATATTCATGGCGTTACGTATGCAAAATCACTTATATTCTTAAGAATTACTTAAAAACTATAGCTTTATTTATGTACACGCATTATAAAAAAGTTTCGAAGCTTTACACATGTCTGAATCTATAGTTATATCATGGAAAAAGTTTCGTCACATAAATCATCTTATTTTTGAAAAGTAGATCGAAGGTATGTGTGTGTGTGTGTGTGTTCAAAAAATGTTTCCGATGGTGGATAAAAGTTTTGCATATATATATATATAAGTGGCTTGGACTAACCGTAATAAAGTATTGACTTATCAAAACTTTCACTGTAGTCGACTGTTTTTTCTTAAATTTGAATAATAGCCAGATTCTTAAATTTGAAGAACTTTAAAGCTTGTGGTGTTTCGATAGCGTCTAAATAAATTAACAAAATTATTTACTTAATAATAATACAGCTGAAAATGTACATAATTATCAAATGAATTAACGTATGGAATAATTTGCTTTTATTTAATTACTATTATTAGAAGAAAAATTCTGTAATTTCTTCACATAATAAGTAATTATGCAATTCCTTGGGCTCTAATAGATTAAACATAAAATTCTTTGTATGTAGGTATTACACGAGGACGTGGGTAGTTGGCCGCGTCATATACCTACAACTTAAAGCTTACACTGGATCTATACTCAACAATGAAATATCTTTTTACGCTTCTCCGTCAACCCCCAGTAAGTAACCGACTTTGCCACGTGTTGCAAAAAAAAATCTTTTCTGAATAATGATAATACAAACTTCCCGTGTAGGTAGCAATTGTATTAAAAAAATCAATTTCATTTATCAATCCCATGATAAAATGTTCTGTAGATAACCAAAACAAATCATTCCACAACAAATAATCGTAGACGAAACAAAATGGTATTAGTTACAAATTATAGTCATAACCATTTGCCCCACTAATCAATGGCATCACGAAAAGACTGGGGAAAGCAGTAAGCAAGTATCGTGTAGTGTGTTTCGAGTAGCAAAGAGAGAGAGAGAGAGAGATAGAGAGTCTCGATTATTAGCTGGTGGTGACGTCGGACTAGATATCCATGCCTCGATGCCATAAAGCTCCGATGCACGATTATAACCACATCCTCCCTATATATATATATAAATGTATTGAATGAACGTGCGAGTAGGGGCACACGCACACGCATTCTTTTGTGCCCCCCACCCCTCATATATATACTCACCTTCTCGCTTCTTCTCTCTCTCTCTCTCTCTCTCTCTCTCGCGTATCATATATACGTTGTGCTCAAGTCTACGCGAGCGAGGACGGAAATAGCTGCGGGGCGGAAAAAGCTCGCGCGCTCTCTCTCGCTCTCTATGTACACGGAAAAAAGACTGGGGGAGCGGGTGCCCCAACCGGTGTTGTTGTTAGTCAACACGTACGGCGAGCTGTTTGCCCTTCAAATGGGAGAGCAGTTCACTTTTTCTGGGATAACTATTCGCCCATGCTATAGTATAGTATAATAACAAGATACAAAACACAAATGAAATAGAAACGACTGCATTTTGGTTATTAGGTAAATCGGGGTCGAAAAAACCGATTTTCAAATTTGCAGCTTCCTAGGTCCAGAGGTTCTATGCGAAAACAGAGTTTCAAAGTCTTATTTGCTTATATCTCGAGAACGGCTTAGCCTAGAACAAAATGGCTTATACCAATTGAAAGAGCGAAAAATTTTACATTAGAAACGATTTTTTATTCGATTTCTATGAGTGTAAAGTTTCGAGATAATTAATAGAAAAGAAATTATCTCAACTCTCCGTAGTGAGTGGGGTAACCGTTACCCCAGAAACAGAGTAGCCGCTGCAGCTCGCTACTGCTAGTGGTGCTGCTATACCGATCCTGGCGCGGTAGTTCCCCCAGTCTTTTTTCCGTATATATATATATATTATTTTTCGCGCCGTAATACAGCGCTTCATTATCTCGCACTAAGAATGAATTCTCTCGTATGATAAGATGTTATAATTAAGAATATGAGGGTGTCGGGGGATGGATTTTTTCTTTGCGGACGGGAATTGATGTTTCGCGGATTTGTCTGCGTGAATCTGGCTTTTTGTTGAGTCGGGCAAAAGTCGTGTACGAATTGTTGAATTTTGAGAGATTTTTCTGTTTTTCTTGATATACAATTTTTTTGTAATAATCAAAGGATAATTAAGCTTTTGTGGGCGATGGAGTTTTCCTTTTATAAAGTATAACAAAGCTCGCGCGGGCGTGAGCTTGAAGAAAATGACTTTCTAACGAAATATAATTATTTAGTTTGATTAATCTTTGTTTATTATAGATAAGAAGCACTCGGCAGTATCTATATTATTCAAAAATAATTTCAAGTTGAGATTGATTCGAAAGTACAAAAATAATAAAGCTACAACTGTTTATAGCTTAACTATTTGCTTTTGATAGCATATATAAAATTAAATTACCCTTTTACTCCAAGTTTATGAAACTTGCTGGAATATTCTTTAAGTATTCGTAACAAAAAATCTTGTTTAAATAATTTACCGTTTAGTAAATGTTCAAAATTGCACGTATGTAACCGAAAAATATAAGTTTAAAAATAATTATTCTACATTACCGTCATACATGAGCAAACACCGGAAGCTTTCCCGTAGTCTCGAAGCCTATGGATTTCTCAAAATTCCAGCTGAAAATTCATCGAGCTTCTGCATCATCACCATACGGCCAGTCTTATGTGTATTTTCGGATCGCCATAACGACCACGTACTTTTTTAAGGCCGCAAAGGGAAGCCGAGTCGAAGGCGACACGGCGAAATTCACCGTTCTCGTATAGCCGCTGCAGCCTCCGCGTGTGTGTATGCGTGGGGTATCGTATATCATTAATGGATTCATTGTGCGCGGCCACCGAAAACGTCCTGTCGCAATTTACCTGTGCCGCATAAACCCGAGCTGGGCTCTGATGGCGAGAATTTTCCCTCATCCAAGAAAGCTATATAAGAGGAGCAAGTTTTACGAGATGCCCTCATCCGGACTTTTCTCTGCGCGCAGTCGAGACCCATCTCAAGAGGGATGAAACTTTTCGCCTTTCTCGTGAGTTTTCATCGACGATTCTACCTTTCGGTATATATACGGCCAAATCACGCGTACATATGTAATATCCTTTTTCTTTTACTTTTTTTTTTTTGTTCTTTCTTCGTCAACGATGAACTCCGAATTATAGTTGTTATACGGCCCACGTAGACGCGTAATGTCTAACCGTTAAAAGAAAGTGTTAACTTGCGGATGCGACTAGAACTGCAATGTTTCTCCTCGAGACAAGACAACGTGGATCTCTCGTATATAGAAACGTGCTAATTTCATCCTAGACAGCGTCGTGTGAAAGTTGAATAATTTTGCAGATCCTTACATCCGAGCTTTTAAAAAAGTAGAAGTAGTAGAGCGATTTTGTCATAATAATATATAATGTCCGCGTGTAGGCGAGAAAGTGCTACGTAGAGGAGCTCGAGTCGATTCAAGCGGTGCAATAAGACGTCGATATTGTTACAGGTGACAGTATTGGCGCTCGTGACGAGAGGAAAGGGAAAGACGACGTTCGTCGGCAGTTACAGCGATGACTTTTCGGACCTCGAATTCCCAGACGATCGGGACGAGTGCATGGACGGTACGTGCTACTCTGGCCTCTACGCGGAGAAGCGGATGATCGGACCCCAGAAAGTCCTCGAGCACCGACAGCTCACGCCCAGGGTAATAAAGCTTATATTATATCTATACTCTATCCTCTAATACCTGTGCATCTAAGATCTTACAGCCTTTATACACTCGTGCAGCTTTGGTCTATAGGGTATATATATATTTATATGTAACTGTTTTACTTTAATCGTTGCGGTGGAATGTGGGTTGTACAGGTTTTGGACGATTATTATATGAACCTGTGGATCATTGCGATCGGGTTTTTAAATGGGGGTTGTGTTTTAATTCATAATGGGTTCTATGTGTGACAGTTTTCGGGAATATTGACATTTTATTTGGCGTTAAAGAGAAAATTTTAAGGGGAACTTAAAAAAAAACAAATCAACGGCTGACCGTACATACGGAATTATCTGTACTTCTGTAAAATTTATACATTTTGTAAATCATATCGTCTCGTGAGCTGCAAACGAGGTCGTTTGTGCAGTGTTATAATAATAATTGAGCGTGAAAAATTGCAGACGTTTAATACGGAAAACTCTTTGGCTGGACATCGGAGGACAATGTGCGGATGTGTGACCGAGTCCAAGATCGTCGATCTCGGAGAGGGACATTATCCGAGATACATAACTACGGGGACGTGCGTAAACAAGATGATCGCCAACAAGTTCAGTCGGTGCAAACTTTACATGTACCAGGTGAGTCTTATAACGATACAGCCAAAAGCAAAAAAAGCAATCTTAGAAATTGAAAGTTCCGTATAAAGTTCGGATCTTTTTTGAATATATGTATATGTGTAGATTTACGTTCTGGTTAAGCGAGAATTGCCCGGCTACTTCAAAAACGCCGAACAGCTGGACTTTCGAGATATGGAGGAACTGGCGCTACCGGAATCCCTCCACACCAATTGGCAGCTCTTCGGACTATCCATTCCCATCGGCTGCATCAGCGTCGAGAAATCGTAACTTGTGCGCTTCTTTCCAAAATTCACTCTCGCTGCAGCCTCTGATTTATTGATATTTATTGTCTTGATGCAATAAAACGTAATAAATAATGTGTAATGAAAGAATAAATATAGGTAGTCTGAGCAACAATTGCGAAACAATATGGAAACTTGATAATGGCTTATATTATGTGTAATTTTAATAAAAACAAGCAGCAAGAAAAATAAATCGCTCTTTTTTACACGAAAGTCTGTAATTATATCGCTGTAAAATGTTAATAAAACACACTGCATATACCGTCAAAATTAAGCCCACTGTAGTTTAAAACCATGTTTAACGATACAGCATTTACATAATTTACTGTCCGAAACATTGAACATTTTTTTTTAAAACTGCGTTACTTAAATAAATGGTACAACGGAACCCATTTGTTATTCTACGTTGATGAATTATTAAAACTTTTAATATAAATGCTTTTGTGGTACCTACGTTTACAGAAATGCTTCAAAGTTGAATAATAGATTAGATTGGAGTAGCTTGATATAAATATTTATTTTAATTGAATCTATTATATTTAATGTTATTGTAAGGGGTTTGAGCTTGACGTAAGAGGAAATTTCAACAAATGTATTATATTTTAATTCTACAGTGAACGAAAGCAAGTCCATTATAATTATAAATAATTACTTGATAATTATATTATTTAAAAAATCTGAAATTATAATAACTCTTCAATACACTTTTATTTTACATTATTTTATTCGACACATTTTTAAATTTGCCGTAATATTCTGATTTATTATTCGTTCAATTAATTATATGGGAATCAAGAATGAAAAATGAACTGTGCATTTCAATCGGGACAAAATATTTTACGCAACTTCTTCTTGTCCAAAAAGAACCTGGTAACTGACACGCGCCACATTCCGAGCGATCGTTGCAATACATCAAGCGCCAACACGAAATATTAGAGCAGCATCAATCGCTGTAGGTAGAACTCATCCTTCTTTTGAAAATCAATGCTTTGATTCCCGTAATCATTTCGAAGCTTCAAATACTCCAGTTTGCATTCATTAAATGCTTAATTGTTTCTATAAAATACTTGTATGGCAAAAAATTGCACATGGCATATTCGAGATATTCTCGTGTAAAACTTTAAAGTATTAATATCATACTAATATGTAATATATATGATTTTATATACCATCATAAAGTATATAAAATACAACGGCAACTTTATCAAATATTTATTGGCTGTGGCAATAATTTCGTTCGAGATAAATGTGCAGGAGTGTGCGTTTCATTTAAAATACCCAATGATTTCACAGAGTGCGCGATTATTTTGGTAAAAAAGTCAAAGCATTATTTGGATAAATGAAGTGCCTAAATAAATACGTATAAAAAAATGATATCGCGTCACTGACGATAAAGTTCACTTTAAATCATTCAACGAACATTTTAAAATGTAATCCACTTACTCGGCTGGTGCATAATAAGCGCAATGCGCTCTATAAAGAACCGAGCACGTTCGATTAACGCGCGGAACCTTTCGATATCGACTTACACAAAAGAAAAACCGAAGCCGTACACGTAAGTGAAAATTTAATCAAAGCCATATACGCAATATCACGCCTATAATCCGAAAGACTTTTTTCCGGTGAACGAAAAACCGGCACTCAGCTCGCAAGTGTCCACCGGTTGGCTCCCCGAGGAAAAAATATAGCCGAGCTCGTTCTTTACGGCTCAATTAACGTTTACGAGGCGCCTCCTCGTGAAAAACAATGGACGAAGAGAAATGAGA
This sequence comes from Megastigmus stigmatizans, assembly GCA_900490015.1. Classification (NCBI taxonomy): domain Eukaryota; kingdom Metazoa; phylum Arthropoda; class Insecta; order Hymenoptera; family Megastigmidae; genus Megastigmus; species Megastigmus stigmatizans. The sequence goes on along the minus strand of UELV01179284.1, from coordinate 14,779 downwards.
CATTGAAAGCGACCTAAGGAAAAGAAAAAAAAAAGGAGGCACACGACACAGGCTGTTTAAGCCATTGCGAGGGCGAATGAACAAAAAAAAAAAAGAATAAAGAAAAGGATGGAAGAGATACGCAACGCGCTTGGAAAAAGAAGTAATCAATTAAAGGAAGGGAAATATCGCGAGCGCCATTATACTTTCTCGCGGAGGTGCGGATTGCCCCCAGCGCCATTGTATAATTGAATTCTGCTTTATTGAGAAAATTAAATAGCCGCTTTTCGAATTTCTCCTTTATGCACGGCTTTAAGCTGCTTTTCACCTTCTTTAGCGATTTCTCAAATGATGGAGCGTAATAAACGAGCTGGATATATTCAATATGACTTTTAATTAGAATGCGTACGAAAACTATCATTACTCCAATTATGTAATTTCTTATTGTAGCTGTAAAAAATGCGAGTCACTCTATAATACAAACAAACTTTATTTATCGATGAAACGAAAATAGTTCGACTCGACATAAATAATTCAAGAGATCGCGCAAATCTTGATTTTTCGTCTATATATACAAGCTTGAATAATGAAATTGCCAACGCGCTCGTCGATAGTCACAATGTTGCCAGGACTAAATTGTATAATGAAAATTTGTAAAAGTGGAATTGCATATATCGTTTATAATGGTTCACCGTATACGGAGTCGGGTGACGGACGTCGGCACTGATGTCGCGTGATGTCGCGCTTCGTCAAACCGTATACCGTCTCTCGGCGTTCTATACGGGTCGCCTCGTCGCATCAAGCTCGTCATTAATTAATGCGCGGCGTAATTGTACTTTCCAAATGAGAAGCGAAACTGACTCTCTTCGTCTCACCTCCCGTTCACGGACTGTAAAAGCAAATCCATGAGCGATTCAATTTACACCTTTGTGACTTTGTTTTCACCTTTTCTTATACGTCCCCGGCAACTTTTTTTATAATTCCACGGCAGTGTCTTTTTTTTTTATTATTAATTGCCTTCTCGCGTAGATGAAACTCGGATTGTTTTCAAAGGCCGTTTTAAAAGTAAGCGATATTTTATACTGCAAAAGGGGTTGTCCCGTTTGGTAGATATGAATTTAGTATGACGCGAAAACACGATTTTGCAGTGTACGTATTGAGTTTGTACAGGGAAGAAAAACCCTGTAGGAAAAGGGCTGTTCAATTTATTTTCCAATAATTTTTTTCAATGATAAAGCTCTACCATACCTTCTTTGCGCCATTGACCCTTTGAAAATACAGACTTTATAGAAATCGCGTACACTTGCCGTGTATATTGTACACGATATTCATCGAAAAGATGCGAATTTTCGGTTCCCCGCCGGGATTTCACTTACACAACACGGCTGGTACACTGATATATACCTAAGTAGCCAAGGGAGAGGAGCAGTGCTGAATATTGCGTTATTAAGGGTCTATTGTGATCGCCTCCCAGGGACGACTCTCTCTCTCTCTCTCTCTCTCTCTCTCTCTCTTTCTTTGCACTTCACACAAGACAGGTCGGAAAAAATGTTCCTTACATATTCTGCAGTTCGCGCAAAGGTTGTTGGCTGCTGCGTAATTAAAATCTTGCCTTTTCAATAAGTCTTATAACCGCGAATCAAAGGTAATTGAGAAACAGAGGCTTTTTTCAACCGAAAAGAAATGTAATATTGCAATGAAGGTTTCGTTGGAAACGCGAGATGTGGGTTTTGCGAGTGAGAATTTAATACTTTATGTATCGCGATGCGAGTGTTGAATAACGAGGACAGTGGGTGAGAATGCGCATGATATTAGCGAGTCTGACTAAACTCGGTATGCTTCTACTTGTACGCCGTGTTCTTGTGTATATATGGATATCGCTGACTCAGATCGAATGTATCATTCACTTTTTTTTTCTGGACTATATATAAGGTCCGGAATTAACGAAACAAACTGTTCTTTTTCATATAATAATTTTTAATTGATAATAAATTAAAAAGTTTACTATACATAAATGTCAAGCGTACACCAAAGCTGGACAAAATGTGCCTAAATGATGTCAGTCGGTTATATTATGGTGCATCGTTGACAGAATACTGGAATAATCCCTCGCGGTTTGTATATACGAAGGCATAAGTTTTCTGCGGTCGTCCTTAAACACATGCCATGGACACTCCTTCGAGCTTAATATACAAATATGTCTAATAAAGTTACCCGTGACCGCAATCGTTTGAAAAACGTAAACAAACCTCGAGATGAGTAAAATGCAGGATGGGGAAAACATTGGGTACATTAAAAAAGGAATAAATAATTTTTGTGACATCATAAAATAGTATTATTAACTATGCAGTTTTGACTTTTTTGTACAAGTAATCAGCCAAACAAACGCGTAATAATATTTATCGCTAAAAAGCTCATGCTTATAACCGTTCCGCTATATTTTTATGTAAATCAAAGCGTTATAACTCGAGCGATATCCCGGCAGTAGCCTGGAAGCTATCAATTGTTATATTAAGCCCCAGGTATATTTCATTGAGCTCATTGAGTCGAGCGACAAGTACCGGAAGTTACTATCTGCAAACGCGTCGTTGTGTTTGATAGCGATAAATCCTTTTGAAAGGCCTGTGAAAGCGATAGCGTAAAATGTTTGCACTTTATTGGACGAGCTGTGCGCGTGTGACGCTACCGAAGAGATTCAATTAGAACGCTGTTTGCCTTTCCACCTCATCGATAAGCGACCAATTTTCCCGACTACCGATCAAAACAATCTTATTCCATTAATACATCGACTTAGCGCGAACGATGCTAATTAATCAGCCTTTAAACATCGACTTTATTATAAATGATCCTCGTAATGGATACCGCTCGACGGTTAGTTTGTTATGCAACAGAAATGGAATGGCAATAAATCTCGTATTTAAATTAACATGAGAATCACGTTATCATGTAGTTTGTTCGGGGGAGGCTCCGGGACTGATTCGTTATCTTAAATGGGGAAGATGTTGCGGTGGCCATAATTCACCGTTCATGGTTTATCCTAACACTCTTCGGGTTAGTAGGACTTCGAAAGACTTTAATTTTTTGTATCTTTTTTTAATATATTCGATATTATTTATTTTGATCGTGCGCTTCTTATTATAAATCACTCGAACTGTAATAGTTTTCGTATATAACGCAAGACCGGTGCGACAGGGACCGACAGTTTTCGAGGCAACGATATCGCTGAAATTGCACAAGATCTCATCGAGTAGCTTATGAGGAAATCAGAACGGATTTGTAAAGGCAAAAAACGCTTATTCAGATTCGATCTCTTGGCCTATACGGGAGGGGATGGAAAGAGAAGCGAGCTTTTCTCTTTTTTCCTCGAGGGACAACGCGAGGGGGATCCATCCGAGAGACCCTCACAACGGCACTCTCCGAGTGAAGGCTTCGTATTATCGTTCGCCGAAGCACACCAAGACGTCGAATTCTCCCAAAGGATAATTATTCCCGTGGGATTTGCGGCGACGGCGACGTCGGAGACTGAAATGAGTGCGCCGTGCGTCTGACAAATGCCATTTCTCTCTGACCCTTTACGACAGCGATCTTCGCACATATATCCGTCTGCTTTCTTTTCGAATTCGTCAATCGATCGGCGCCTCTTGCGCGGGACTACATCGACTCTTTTTTTTCTTCTAAATCTATGTTATATACACTGCGCGGTTTGTATTATTTTCATTTGGAATTTAGCAATTCGGTCCCTAAGTGGGAGAAAGAGAATCGTGGCTTTACAATTGAGCTAAACAAATGAGAAGAAATGGTCAAGTGCACACAATACGTGGGTGTAAGTCCGTGTGTGTCTACAGTAACGGTCTATTAGCTTTCGCTGCACCGCATACACAAATCCAATTCGTACCTTCTAAGGTTTTATCGTTGTTTAGGTAACGCCGACTCCCGGGTGAGCTATTAAAGCTTTATCTACGGGAACCGAGCGTGAATTGACTTCTAAATTTTCTTCCCTACAATACGTGTATTACATTTTAGATGTCAATATTAAAGTCGATAAACGATTATACGCATGATTTTATATTATACAGCAGTGGAAAATTAAGAATTGCACGATCTGCGCATCGGATTCATGCGTCCGTTTGACCTTGCAATTCTATATACAATTCATAAACGCAACCAACGAGAGGCGTGATTTTTCCGGGTATATCCGTATAGAATAGTGCACATCGGCCTGTTAAATCCCGTCGATTAGCGACGCGACGAGAGAAGTGCAAGGTCTTTCCGCGCAATTTATTTATTTCGCATGCGTGCATATATTATCCATAGCTCCTATGACGATGTGCGCGAAAATTATATTCTCTCGCGCACGTTTATCCGTCGAATCGTCAGAGTTATTGCAATCCTTGTCGTTTATTCTCTATATGAAATGGCACAAAATTAATTTTAATTCGACCTGTATGATAATGCACTGCCGGTCATTTAACCGAACGAGACAATAACACCCATATACGAATATTATTGTGAAATATTCTGCTTTTAGACTTGAAGGTAAAATATTTGAATAATTCCTGGAGACAAGTGTTTCGAAAGCAGAAAAATGTATTAGTTGTGACACGATTCTATTGGATTTCAGCAATGCTCGATGAAATTAAATTTGTATATTCAAAACAGTACTAAATTAAATCGAATATATTTGATTTTTTTTTATACAGAAATTGATAGTCAGGTCGGATGTAAAAGTTCATGGACAAGTAACGTTCGTCATTGAAGTTTTTATTGAGTAATTGCGTCGGATGGTGTGCATCGCTCGCGTAATTCATCACAAAGGCACATACACCCCTGGGTGGTCTTTGCTTCATCTTGATAATTAACCTAATTAGCCATTATGACATATCGTATGTGTCCAGCACAAGTAACATGTAATTGTTGCTCTCAATTTATTCATTTATTTATTTATTCATACTTTTTCTCATCTACAAAATGCAGAACAATGATACTTGAATTTACCGCTATATATTATATTTTTGTTATTACTGGTATTGTTGAACTTTATTCCTCATGAATTTTCACTAAATGCTATTATTATCCAATGCCTTGGCCATAAACTTTCCAAATAATTGAATTAGTTTATAACGAAATCTCATGACATGACTTTTTTCGTCAAACTGCAATATTATGGCTTAGAAAAATTGTGTACAGTCAACTAAATAAAAAATAAGCTTGATATGTATTTTGGTAGATCTCATTACTTTTACTATCAAATCATGCATTATAAAAATTCATGGCAAGTGGCCTAGTTTGTCTAGCGCATTGTTTATTACAACTGGTTTTTTTTTCATTTCAACTGTTTGAAATGCTATTTAATGAAAGAAATCGAAAAACTCAATCTAAAATACATAATTTATGAAAATATTAGCATATTCATTATTCAAAAAATATTAGCAAAAAATCATTGTTTCTAAATATCTTTTGGCCATTATTTAATTATCTTATGACCCCATTTACACAGACATCTTTTTCTGCATTATATTATTTTAATTCTTTTTTTAAACTTAGTTAAAGTCATTGTCTTCACTGATTTAAAAGTTAAACAAATGTAATACTTTTAAAATTAGATATAATGTTAAGAAATTTAAAATTATACCTCAATATTAAGGTTTATAACGATCTAAATCAATAAACTGTAACATTAAAAAATATTTAAGGTGTATATATTAAAAATATTTATTACAAAACTAAAATAATTAGCATACCAACAATTTACATTACATTAATTATAAGCTTTGTTTATAACTGCTAATTTTTATTAAGTTTAATTAAATTAGATAGTAATAATCTGAAATATATATATCAAGGTAGTTTAAACACTTATGCAGACGTGGATGCTGGTTGTTCTTGTGTATCTAAAAAAATATTTATTAATAAGGATATTATATTGAAAATCTAAATTAAAAATAAATTTGAAATCATTAAAGTGAAAATATAAACCTTTATAAGAATATTCTAAGGCAGTGGAAATTGTCCGCATATCACCTTCAATGCTCCTTGCCCAATTTTCTACATCCCCAATTTCTTTTAAAGCACTGGAGAAAGATTCAACTAAATGAAGCCAAGCTTGTGTTTGCTTAGCAAAGTTTGTCGCACTAGTTTGCAGTTGTTTAGCCTCCGCATCAAGTTTCTTTTGATTCAAATACGCTTGTGCTACCCTGTTTTGACCATTTTTCATATCATTAACCTGTACAAAAATTAAGAAATACTTCTGACTTACCCAACATTTAAGTGATCTACAAGTGCTTGTGTTAAATTATTTGCAGCTTGTACAGCTTCTTTACGTTTTTGTTCTATAAACATCAAATTGAAAAGTTGTTTAATGAATAAATTATCCCTTAGATGTATTAATAGAAAAAACTACCTTGTTTTTCCTTTCTCACAGCTTGTTCTTTTTGATGATCTTTTACTATTGATGATAGCATTTTCAATTCAATTTATAAAAAACTATGATGAATAAGGTTGTTCAAAATAAATAATAGTGTTTGCGATTAAGTATTGATGATTTTATTCTTCAACGAAGTTTACATTACTAACTTAACCTCTAAGTTCCATAAGATCGATTGCGTAAAAATAAATATGGTATAGAGGACGCTCCACTCTATTTCCACATAGCGAAATTTGAATTTTTTTGGTTTTAAGTATCGTAATTTTCGAGAATTTTATATCGAGTTATTAAGTATAGTACGCAATACTAATTGTCATTCAATGAAAATTTTCCCAAATAATAATTTAATAATAGAATAACTAGAATCAATAGAAATTTAGTTCCAACGTAAAAAGCATTGGTAGTACAAATATATTTTTCATATTGCATTTATATATTTATATTAATTCTAGATACTTTTCTTATAATAATTTGTTATATCCTTTAGTACTTTTCATACATAAATTACAAAAACAATTTAAGTAATGGAAGTGCATTTTTAAAGTTAAACACAAAAGATGAAATAATTGCTTTAATTTAGTGAGATATCAAAAATAGTAGTAAATTTAGATATACACTTGTATGTATGAAAAAAATATACTAATTCAGGAGAAACATATTTCAATAAAAAAGGAGAGTTTATTGTTAACGGTATTTATTAATATATGTCTTATGAAAAATTATTTATGAATCTCATAAATATTTAAAATTTATGAATTTATGAAATTTAAATAAAATAAGTTTGCAATTTACAAATTTCAGCAAGCTCTTGATGATTCTGCCTTGATATTTTCTAAATGAAGATTTTGAGAAAAATATCTGGAATCAGTAGATATACACTACCATACTGGTAGTTTTCTTGTTATCGGAGTAAAAATTGAATTTCTAGATTATGTATATTAATATTTTCAACAAAAATAGTTTGAATTTTTTTTTTTCATTTTGTTTATTTTAAGGACCCTCGATACGATATATATAATCAATCTAATGTATTACGCAAAAATATCACAACAAGTAGTTTTTAGATATGTATGCTCCTTAATTAAACAAAAGATTACAATAAAATAGCGTTATTCGCGAGGAATTTTTTTTTATTAGTTGATCATAAATATCTTATTAGGGCCCTTAAATTTAAAATTTTTTCATATTACTTTACTTGGTGCATAAATGTTTTTAATTATGGAGTACTAAATAAGCATAGAATTTAATAGAATTATATAAGATAATAAAATTGTATATAGTTCTAATCGATATGATGAAAATAATTAGCTGCATGTACAAAATATTGAAAATAGCAATAAGTCTTTTCTTAAATAAATTAACGAATAGACAAAAATTTTACTTAAAAGAATAGGTTCCATAAAATCAAGAGTGTACATGTTTGCATCATCGTTAACCAATTAGTTATGAAGTTAGTTATATAAGGATGGGTTATTGATATGTCATACATATGATCAATATTTCATTTGACAAGTGTTAACATCTAGGAAAAAAGCTTAAAGTTTCTGTAATATATTGTATGTAGCAAATCGACTACTTGTATTGAAAATATTTACGTCTGTCCAATTAGGCCATCAAAGACTGCATCTCAATATGAATTTTTAAGTTTTTGAAACAAAAGGACCTATTATTATTTTCTATATACCTTTTCGTTGTTTACAATGTGTATATAATCATCATATCTAGAGGTGTTAATCCAAATTATTTTTGTCAAAAATGTTTTTATAACCAGGAAATTCAACAAATTTGAATGCACTTCGAAACTCAAACGATTATAAGTTATTGGAAGTATTTATGGATTATAAGGATCTGGAGGTAATTGGAATGGTGGAGGGATGATATTAAGGTTTTTTCAATCCGTTCCTCAAATTAATTCAGTCCTATAAAACTTCAATATCAATGAGTCTATTTACTTGTAAAAAAAGGGAGATGTAAGATTGATAAAGAATATGATCGTATTAACTTAAAAAGAGCACTGTGCTCACTCCCTACCTAAAAAAAAAATTTGGTTAAATCTTGAAAAACTTTTACTTTTTAAACCATTCAGTTACTTTTTCATCCCCAAACATAGAACTACAAACTTCTGCAAACCCCTTATTTCATTGCATTCTTGACTTGATATTGAAGCTTGTGGATCTTCAAAGACTTCGAAACTTGAATTTCTTTGTCGACCGGGAATAGATAGATCATTTCAGTATTTGGAGTTGATCATATTCTTTCTCACGTACTAGAAGCGCGCGAAAACCTTTGGAAGAATCTTCATTGATTCAAGAGTAAAGATCTTCATTAATCTCATCTTCTATTGTTTTCTTTCAAAAATCTTATTTTTCTTTCTTTCTTTCTTTCTTTCGTTCTTTCTGAGCGAGTGAAACTTGCAAACTTCCCTCTATCATCCAATACCTCTTGATTCAAAACCTTATAAACAAACAAACATGTTAGAGAGCTTACATCTATTGATTCAAGTTTATTTATTTTCAGATATTACGATAATTATTTAGCGATACTATTATCAAGTTTTTTTTCATAAATGTACCAGATATTAAAGTTGAAACCTATTTTTTTTAAAAATTGGTACAGTATTCATTATTCGCAAGAGAGTTGGAATATTGGCAAGACCAATGATGAAACTATTAAAACAAAAACAAAAAGAAAAAGTCATAAAGCAAAAAAGTTTAAATTGATCAGCTATATTCCAACTTTTACAGAGTTAGCTATATTACACAAAATACCGCCGAATTTGACCTTATTTAACTTCGATAATTCTCCTAGTCTTATAAAAATGGAAATTTGACTTGCGAAAATAAGGATATTTTTGTCCATTCTGACCTTTCTATTTCATGCAAAAAATAGAAGTTTACATCGATCGTTACTTCCTTTACGTTATGGGCCAACGTAGAGTGATAAACATCGAGCGCATTACATAGGAAGGTAAGAATAATGACAGAATGTGAAGTTTGTGTTTTTATGACCCTGAGTGTACATAGATAGAAGAAAATGGGGTCAGGTTGGGTCAAAGGATCATGTCACATAAATGGCTCCCAACACCTGGCCTCTCGCATCATACCCGTCTCACTTAATATCGACCTGAAATCCATTAAGCAACAAAAACAATAATTGTCTCATCCAGGTTATGGGGAGTTGCGTTTAGTAATTATCGCAAGTTTAATTAAATTGATTTTCTTTTGAAACATTCATTCCTACACTCACACATTCACTCATACAAATTCACTCTTACTCTCACTCTAACTCTCACTCTCACTCTCACTCTAGATATATATCTCTCTTTCTCAAAAGAATTATTAAAAAAGTTTGTTGTAGGCAGTTTACAAAAATACGTTTCGGCAGATGAATGTATGTTATAAAAAATGTTTTTGTAGAACATAACTGCATTACCAAAATGTATAATTGCATTGAATTTGGATTTGAAAATTTTAATTTTTCTAAAATTAATATCTAATTAATAATATCCCTTACATCCTTTACATCCATGCCGTCCCGTGTCGATGTAAACTGCTTGTTTTTTTCGTACACGAATCGCTTTGCGTGTAATAATCTGACTTACGTGGTGAGTAGGAGCGGGATCTCGATCTTTCGTAGCGCGAGCGCCTTCGATTAGAGTAGTAAGGGCTTGGTGAACGACGGTAGCTTCCTCTGTTATTGTAACTATAAAATAGAGATTTTTGTATAATTAAAATGTAAAGAATAATTTAGTATATATCAATTTATTTAAGAATCTAACTTTTATTGAATGTTAATCAACTTACTCTCTCCTTCTGGGTCCATCCCAACTGCCACCACCGCCGCTGCCACCACCTCGGCTATCATATAAATGCGTTGGTTTTCCCATGTAAACTCCCGGTGTTGGAGTGTGTGCTCGTTCCGTAATTGAATAGTCCACCCTAATGCGTCGTCCATCAAGTTCCATTCCACTGCATTGTTCTTTAGCTACCTTTGCATCTTCCAATGATTCAAAGTACACGAAACAAAAACCTTTTGGACGTTTTGTCTAAAATATAAACAATATTACGATGTAACAATAATATGTAAGATTTATGCATTCAATATATACCATCATGGCACCAGTTTTCGAACTGGATCCCTTTTTTGAACACTTTTTTATTAATTAAATATTCACTTGCTTTATGACAACCAAAATCTATTACTAAAATTAAGAAATAATAATCATATAACTGAAAATTAGGGTGTAAAGTATGAAAAATATAAATAAAATATGTTTTTAAAAGAATAAATTGTTCAAAATTTGGTTTCCATCATCTGCTTAAGTATTTGAAAACTGGTGCTGTGACTAATTTATAATTAATCTGTTGCCCAAGGCCTTTAACGTATCGCTATTACTTCAACTACACACGTTCTAGAGCTTGGGCTAAATCTATTTTCCCCTAATATGTCTTATTATATAAATATATAATAAATGATAAAAGGGGTTATTATTAATTTTTTAAAATACCAATTGAGAACTAACAAAAACTTTGTATTAAAATTGTATTAAAATTTGTAATTTTATACTTATTATACAAAAGAAAACTTTAATCACATCAAAATATATATTTTAAACTTTACTAAATTTTGAAAAAATTTTCATAAATATTGTTTACCGCTTTATTGATTATTACAATATTAAGAAAATGAAATAATATAACTTAAATTAACATTTATTTAGGAACTGTAGAAAAGTTCTTTTCTTATCTTATCTTATTTTATCATATTGTAACTTTTTTATAATACTAGTCCATTGCAGTTAAACGTTTATCAAAAATATTTAAAAAATTGAATTTGACAAAATATGAATTATCTAATAACAAAATATAGATTTCATTTGTTTATAACAAAATTGACAAATAAAAGGAGTAAAGTCCATTGAATTTAAAATAAATAAATAAAATTAATATACCTTAGCATCAATAACGACAACGACTCGTTCTACAGGTCCATATTTAGAGAAGGTGTGGTAAAGCTGTTGTTCACTGGTAAGGATAGATAGACCAAAGACACCTAAGCATCGGCCAGGACAAGGATTATCCCTGCTTCCAACATGTCGTCTTCTTGAAGACAGAGGACTTCTTGAATGTGATCTGTACATGTTTCTATCTCTCGAGTATCGTGATCTTGAGTATGATCGAGATCTACTGCGAGACATGCGTCCTCTGTAAGGTGATCTACTTCTACTCCTGCTACCAGCACGTCGGCCTTCATATTTTGAGTTGCGATAGGATTTGCGACTACGAGTCAAAGAATGACTGCGAGATCTTGAGTAGTTCTTTATTACTCTATGTCCTTCCTTGTGCTCACGGTACTTGCTGGACTTTGAATGCGAGCGTGATTCCTGCATGTCATCCTCTGCCCTTGAACGCCTTGGACTTGGACTGCGACTGCCACTTCGCTTCTGTATGTAAGGCAGTAAAGGATGCTTGCAAAATTACAAGAAAATCAAAATTGCATATACCATGCTGTTATTAACTGTACTCGAAGAAATTCCATAGTAGTCAATCGTCATTAGATTAGTTAGATTGCCCCAGGTACATTAATTGATGAAAGTACTTTACAAAGTAAAAAGTTATGAAAAAGCAAAATATAGAATATAGACTGAGGCTTCTCAATATTCAAATATTTAAAGTAATTTATTATTCAAATATTTAAAGTAATTTATTATTCAAATATTTAAAGTAATTTATTATTCAAATATATTAAAGGAATGTTAGTATATGCAACTTACAATTAGTTGAATATTTAAAATACTAATTTTATTGTAATAGTGCTATTTTATAATACAAAAAATAAAAATGTTTTAGCATGGGTGGTTCCTACAGTTCGAGAAAATTACCGACTGTAGTCCCATTTTCCAAAATTCTGTTATTAAATAGACGATATTTAAACATCAAAAGAATTAAATAACATTATGAGCTAGTTGACAATTATAGATTTCTTTCACATTTGTGATACGTCTTATCAAATCCCGATGATTCTGCGAATTCAACTCCATGTTACCCCTTTAAAAATGTGCATGCATGCGTCGGCCATTCGGAGCACTTAGCGGCCCTTCGCAATGTAAGTAAAAAAGCGCGATAATACTATTCTCACCTTGGTGTCGTCCATATTCTGTGGGGCGCCAATAAAGCGTTAGTTTTTTGTTTCAATTTTCGTGTCCCGCTTTTTCTGCTGAAATTTATATTTTCAGAGAGAAAAATATATGGGAACAGCGTGTACCTAATGATCTTTGATGCTCGCCGAGAATGCGATAAATGCGCAGCACAGCGTCGTTTCCTCCTCCTTTCACTTCGGTCTACCTATTGGTGTATTGAAACTTCCGTCGACACAATCGAACTTGGAATGGCGAACCTCTGGTAGAGACAGCAACAGAAACCCTGCCGGCTGCACAGAGATCCGCAGCTTAGTAGGTAGTCGGCGTTTGTTTCTATCCTTATTTATCGGTGAATGCGCAGAAACGGAAATTCGGGCGACGCTTTAAACTTCCGGCGTTATTACCGGACGTTCCGACGCTTTGATTGGTTGATTAAGCAGGCGCCAATGTTCGAATTGTTTGATCAATTTAGGAAAGTAATTTTCCTTGATTAATAGAATAAAAGGTATCAAATCAAATGTACCATTTATTATTTGTATTTCAAGATTATTTAATGATATAATTTTAGCGAATCATATTTAACTGTATTAAATAATTATATTAAACAATATCATTTAGAAACATCAATATTTATCTACATGTTTATAGATTTATTTAAGTTTAAATATGTACATATATATTCGTATTATTTGTAATCAAAATATAAATTGAATTCTTTTGAAAAGACCTACTTACTGTATCCTAATATGGTTTTCACTGCAAATATATATAATTTTTTATAATTATAATTCTAATTTCCATTTGACAACAAACTGAGCTGTTTTACTTCGTATCCACAATGTATGTTCGCGTAGTTAATAACACGTTGCTTAGCTATACCTAACTTAAGCCGGAAAAGTTTAGTATTGATTTTCCTATGAATCAATTGTGCCTTGCGGTTTTTTAAGTAAGCGATAACTATACCTATAGGTATCTATCTTTATCGAAGTACCGCGAACCTTTAAAATGAATTTTTACGCAAAATGCTACTAATTTCTTAAAAGAAACTTTAGAAAACATTTTAGAAAAGCGTTAATGATTTCCTAAAACATTTCTTATTTGAAAAAGTAAGAAGTTTAATTTATTTTACTCGCGTTTTTAAGATATTGAATTATGAAGGATACGATTTGTAAAGTAACAACATTATTTACCATTTCTAAAGGGTGTACCGGGTATACCTCATCAGGGTGAGCTCAAGGATAGCATATAATTATGTGCACGGAAAAACTTTTTTGGTTACTCGTACTCCAAACTAAAGTAACTAGGGTGACTAGACCAGTAAATGAACACGTACCAGTGAATGAACAGATACACATTTAATCAAAAAATATTAAACTGTAGCCAACTTGTTTATTCATGAAAATAATAATAATGTATTCGTTAGGGTTTTCTGAATATATAGTATATTAAATTATATAGACTTATTTTTTAATTATCATGAAAAAAAAATTGAAAATTACGTACACTCGTGTTTTGCATGAAAATCCGCCATATCTTAGTGTGATACGCTAGCATACATAGTTACATTAACACAAATAAATTTTCAAATACATAGTTGCAAATACATATAAATAATAAACATAGGAAAAAATATAACTTCAAATTTCTTATTTTTACATAATACTTACAGAAATATCATTTTAAATAAATATTAATAAGTTACAAAACCAAACACCAATTCAAATATTTCTTAGTCCAATGAATGGACGCCTGTTCATTTACTGGGAACGCACGGCGAACCAGTGAACAGACGCGCACAAAAAAAGTCAAAGTGGGTTGAGAGAATTTAATATTAGTTATTTTGTTGATTTTATAAATTAATAATATTTGAATTTAAATTCATATAATTATGTATAAAAAGTATTTAAAAACTATTAACTTTATTTTTTAGACTATACAGACATGAATATTTAGAGATGATATTATTATAGATGATATTCAGAATATAAGAAGAGACTGATTAAAGTTAAACATTAAATTCAAAATGGTTATGTTAAATTATTAATGAATATTTATCTATGTATCGGATAGTCTATAAACAGATGTTACTATGCTTATTATGTATTCAATGTTGTTTAACAATTTGTGTTTATTTCTCTTTTTGCTTACATTAGAAATAAGACTATTTAAAATTTTGTTTAATAAAGTTTCTTGAAAAACATACTTTTATTTATTATATATTTAATTAACAAGAATCT
>UELV01179281.1:0-20101 GCA_900490015.1 Megastigmus stigmatizans | reverse complement strand
TATATATATATATATATATATATATGCAGCGGTACGGGAATGAAAAAGCACGGTGATTGAGGATGAACGAGAGAGACGCGGATGCAATGTTTACTCGCTGAAATTCGAGTGTGGTCCAGTAGCTTCTTTATTTGATGAGACGACTGAGACCTACAGAACAGTCGTATTACTTGTTTTGAAAAGAGAATAATTTTGCGATTTGCGGATGAAAAAGTTGAGATGCTTATAATATACATGTTTTATGCAAAATCTTCATTAATTTGCGTTTATTGTAATTGTTGAATGACCTTTTATTCAGCTGCAGTTACACTTTTAGCACTTCTCTATTGCATTGAGCAGTGTTTTTTTTATATGGGTTCTGTATAGTTGGTATATGTTTTTCGTCAATTCGAGTTTCTAGAACCAGATTGACGCGAGCGCCAAAATCAATCGCATTTCACGGCTCAGTGCCTTTAGCTGATCTTTTTCTGGCGAGTTTCGCGTCGCACTCCAAAGCTTAACCACACAAACTTTCGAACGATAGAAGTACGCGCGATAAAAAATTCACTGGCAAGTAAAAGGCTTTAAAGAAGAAAGACCCCATAAAATGTCCATTAGAATTCCGTTAAATAGTACAGTATATAAAGAGACTTCGTTTTACTTCCAGGAAAATCTCATCATCGGTCAACCGCAAAACTCGACCAATCAATATTTGCTTGAATAATTCTTTTTTTTTTTTCGCGACCGACTCATACATGCATTTATATACATGGCACAATATATTACACTTGCATTTATGTATATTCTGAAAAAGATTTCCAAGAAATGATAGCCATTTCTGCGCTTCAGATTTTTTGCTTTCTCACAGAGAAAGCTTTGTATCGGTGACAAAAAAATTTTTTTTCCAAAAATGATTAACAACATTTTTTAAGACTTTTGGAACAAAGTAGTTTTGAGAAAGGTTTATGTACTTAAACTACTTTAGGAAAGCTAAAAATCTACAAAAAGTTAGTTTAACCATTCAATAATATATGGTTAAATTTTTATTCTTTCCGATGATAAGATTTGTTATAAACAACGATGAAAGGCTAAATTTTTTATCATAAAATCCTTTATTTTTCCGACGTTTTGAGGGTGTATGACTTATACCCTCCACTTCAGGTTCATTAGACATATATACTAATAATTTAATTTAATTCGTTTGTTAAAAACCTAATCTTAAATCACTGTAACGATCAACTCACGAAAACGTTTCACTTTTTTCCTCCGCTATTCTCACTCATAATTACTTAGAGTTGTCCGTTTTTCTATTATAGCACCTATATAGGTGCGGTCAATCGCGAGGAAATTAATATATTGATATATTGATATATAGCCTTTCACCTATTATGAATATTGAACCTTTTCAATAAACAAGACACGTTCTTAAATTCATTCACATCGAATTGTAGCTCTGTGTTTATTCAGAATATTACATTTCCATTACAAGCTTGATCCATCAAGTCCATAAAATGTAATTAAAATACGAATGTTCAATAAAAGTTGAAAAATACCTCATTTTTTAATAAAATTAATTATTGCGTTCATAATTTAAAAACTATATGATAACTTATTATCTTAAATATACAATATGCGAGAAGTCCTATTTAACTTATTACCATATGAAGGTATTGTCGCACAGTAAAGATACTTAGAAAAGAAATTCATTTTCCAATAGTGTAATTTTTATAATAATGTATTTAGTTTAATACATTGCAAATGAAAAATATATCACCAATATATGACTAATATATCCAGGCGCGTCAGGGGAAGAAAAGACCGTTTTAGGTTTTAATTTTTATTCGAGGGCGTAAATTACGAACATCATTTTCAGAACAGTGTAAATTCACCGGTACTTTGTTTAAAAATTGCATACACATTAAAAATTGTAAAATTTAATAGTTTTTTGCGATTATCTGGGCTCCTGTTGGTCTGAGCCAAAAGCCCTCGGGAATAAATCCATGTGCTATTTCAAGACGAACAAAATGAGATATGTTAAATTAAACAATATTTATTAGTTTTTTTGGAAATTGTAAAACACAACTTCGACCTTAGTTAGATTAATTATTCAATAATATATGGTTATAATTTTGATTCATTCGGATGATAAGATTCGTTATATACAACGACTTCGCAAAGACAGGTATATATACAATGCACACAAAAGCGCGTGAACTCGACGAAAAAGGTGGTATAGCGGGGAAAGTCACTCGAGGCTCTTAATGCACATCGAAAAAATGCGCATCCCACGTGCAACAACATAGAAGCGTTTTTGCGAAACATAATGTGTAAATCTGTGTGTATTATATGTGTATCTACACGCCATGCGTGAAAAGGCGAAGCGGAGTACGCGCAAGTAATAAATGGAGCTGTATAATACGCCGGGCGCGCGCTGACATTTTCTATAAAGCCACGGAATACATTTATTATCTAACGGTGTCGAATAATATTTCGTCAGTTCGAGACCTATGCGCCGGAGGAAAATATTCGTCGAGGAAATAAGGCGTCTAGTAGTAGGTAGCGCAGCGATTCGGTGCCTGCGAATGGCGAATATGCGCTGCAACGGTTAATTCGCATGTGTACAGCGGCCGATGCCGATTTTTTTCATTCGTCACTGTAAATATACAGAGAAGAGTAAGAATATATCTGTGAAAAAGCTTGTTAAATGTAATTAATGAAAAGAACCAAGTTGAGAAAAATTTCCAATCAAATCGCCGTTGCTGTGTCAGCGGATGCACCCGCAGTTTCCCAGATACACCCACATCCTGTCTTATATCAGTTCTGGCCCTCCCGCCTTTATATACATATGTGTGTATATATATATATATATATACGACTGCATAAGCGTAAGTCTAGACGTACGCAAGAACGTAAATTAGCGAGGAATTGGCCGGGGCGTCGCGCTGCCTCTCACCAGGCGAGTCGTCGAGAACTACCGGGGGAACGCGCGCGCGCCGATTCGATTATACCAGGCTAGAAGTGCAAACTGCAGTTAGGACCGGGGCACCCGTACAGCCAGTCCTCTCTCTCTCTCTCTCTCTCTCTTGCCGAGAATCTGTAAACATGTTGTTTTGCATGCCTCAGCAGTGTGGATCGAGCCAATCTGTCCTGCGCATGCAATGTGAATCTTCGGTGGACTATGTGGATCATGGCGCTTTGATATGATTTGTTGGAAAATGAAAAGTTATCGGTTCATGTAGACGATGAGTGCTTAAAATGTTCGTCATCCATTATTAGCTTCTAGTATATATGCCGTGGAGGAAGTCTCACGTTTTGAATGAATGTAAAAAAGGGAAATGGCGCTTTCGAAAGAAAAAAGTTATTTTTTCTGCATAAGCAAGCGGAAAATTTTTAAAAATTCACGAGTTACGGACTTGTATAAAAATACTACGTATACAAATTAGACGGAAGAAATATTTTCAAGACAGATACCCTTCTTTACTAATTTGTACTCTCCAGCGTTCGCGAGCTCGAGATAAGCTGTACCCAGGGAAATTAGAGATAAAATATAAAAGAATATAAGTTACGCTCGAGATCACCGTGCGAACCATTTACGACATTTTCTTAAATACAATCGTTACTTTTAATGCAGGAAATAATTCCAATTCAAATAGCCCAGATAAAGATCATTGTGAAAGAGAAGAAGATTGTATATAACGAGCAGGTTTGCCGAAAGATGTAACAATGTAATGCGATGATTATTGAGCTCTGAAGAACTTCGACATCTGCCGACAGCCGTTTCATCGAAAGATTTCCAAAGCGTAAGATATCGCCTTGCTTCGTTATTTTTATACATATATAGGTCTACGAGTTTTATTCCGCGACTCTTAAATTGCTCGGACTGCTCGTTATAACGCGGGAATGAGCGTCCCGAGAGTGTAGTAACTGGAAATTACACGAACGGACCGAGGAGCGTTTTGTTCCCAAATTGACGAAAATAATGTTGCTCGTTTTCTTAATACTCACTTTAACGTTCTGTTGCTTCCGCGGAAAAGGAGATTTCGATGTCTAGATAGATAGATTAACATGAAACTTTTCTGATGCTCGAATGCAGAAGCATCGAAATTTATATTTTCCTAGTATATGCAGGGACTACCCTAGTACAAAAATAGCTCAATGCAAATTGATTTAGCGAGAAATACAATCTGCTTCCTGACGTATTCTTACTGTCGGCGGCTTACACTCTCCCCGCCAAAAGCAATATTAAAATCGCTTTAACGGCATTACAGCGCTGCGCTGCAGCATTCGCGTTATTACGATAGCCGCGCGGTTTAATATTAAATCTCCCCGCAGTTTACGAAAAACAATAAGCTTTTTACGTTCGGCCAAAAGAGAGAGAGAGAGAGAGAGAGAGAGAGAAAATACGCGTACACACCGCCGCCGCGCTACTTTTACGTCGAATTTTAACGGGACTCTAAGCCACCCATAAAACGTGATTCTCCGAAACGCGCCATCCCTTTCATCTTGGACATCCAGCTCACGTATCCCCCACCACCACCACCACATATATGCACGCGACGCGCGCCATACACGCGGAAAAAGAAAATGCAAATTTCCCCTTTCTTTTTTTTTTTCCTTTTCTTGCTCTTCCCTAAATATAAAGCGGCGCGATTCTGCATGCATTCCAATTTATCACGGCGCATTCTCCTTTATCTATGCAATAACTCCTGATTCCATCCAATAAAAATTCGTCCGCGTCGGCCAGAGCTGAATAATCTGCAGTCGTCGCTTTGGTATATACTCGCGGGGTTAAAAAGTATTTTGCTTCGCCACGCACAGCAGCAGTGGTATAGCGGCGGCGCTAGCCGAGGAAAATGAAACGAGCATCATTCGGCATGGCACTAGCGAGCGAGACGATTTAAAAAAGGGAGAGAGAGAGGGTGTGCGCACGCGAGGACAAATGGCCTCGTCACTCGGCCGACCTCCCGCTTCCCCTCCAGTTGGAAAACGAATATCGGATGAGGATACAATGAAGGTCTGCGTGTGTTGTTTGCACCCTGCAAATGGCCTACAGCTACAATAATATGTCGGTGTTGATCCGCGCTGTGATAAGCTTTACTTAGGGAAAATCTGGTAGGCCATGCTTAAAGAGGGGTAACGATTCCAAGCGTATCCTCTTTGAATGGCCAGCTTTATAACGTTATCAGGATGCGAAGTCTATTCTCGTTCGGTGTAAAATGAAGAAATGGGACGTAATCGTAGCCTGACAGTCCAACCAATTCGATAGCTCACGACAATCATCTAATTTGTAGGTAATTAGTGTGAATTGTTCGAGACGAATCTTGTGGATATTGCGTAACATTTTGTGCGCATAAAGCTTTATTTCGTTATTTTAAAAGCACAATAACCGTTGTGTAAATTAACGAGACACTAATAAAACTTTATTTTATGCCATATTTTCCAAGAGGATGTAATTACTTTTGTCATGAAAATGATAATACCCTTTTGTTTAGATTTTCAACATCGACTCCAATTTTTTCGATCTTTCTTTTTAACGTCTAATAGGTTTAATAGATTAAGTTAATATATACATTATTCATAAATATTTTTGCAGAAACAAATAAACTTGAGGGCCGATCTATCGAAAGTGGTTAAATTCTCTATTATGAAAATCTTTGATCAGTACCGCAAAAAATTTCCTCCTGCGAAGTAGACATATGAAACAGTTATATACAGCATGCGCAGCATTCATGAAAGTAATTATATACCAAATATTGAAAAACATTAATTTTATTTGCATTACATCGATTTATTAACCGAATGCTTAGAAAAAATATACAACTTTTAAGGTACAAAATCCTATTTATATATATATATATATATATAAAGTTTTGATAAGATTAGAACAGTTTTACTCCTGTGATCAAATGCCATAGAAAATCGATTTTTCGTAAGATAATTTTAACTTTTTTTTCGTAAATAAATTTTAACTTTTCAGTTATTAGCATTGTTAAAATCTATAATCTAAGCTAATTATAGTTTTAGTGCAAATTTATGTATTTCTTGTTTAAAAGCAAAAACGAGCAATCGAAATTTTATATTTTCTATACTTTTGTTTTGCGTTAGTTATAATTATTTAAGCTGTAAGTTTACGTATTATAGAAAACTGCATGGGAAATGTATGAGAGCGAGAGAGAGGACAGACGCGCTCTCTCTCTCTCTCTCACTCTTACACAGTTTCCATGCAAGCGTCAGTCCATCGGGGGTATAAAAACAGATAGGCGAGGAGTTGTTATAAATTTATAAAAGCGCTTTTAGACCATCTGAGAAGATAAGTAGGAGCAGTGATAGTTTAGTTATACGCTTTCTGGATCATCTAGACAGGTAGGCGAAAAGTTGCTATATCTTAGCAAGTAATCCTGGACCATCCGCAAGGATAGGCGAGGATCTACTGCAAATTATCTACCTTTAAATAAATCCGGACCGTTTAGCAACTGCGAACTGGCAGAATTATTTATAAGGTTAGATTGTTAATATACAGTTCGTAACCAGAGGTTAACAAATAAAGCTCTTACCTACCAACGATAGTGGTTCGGATTTTATTATTGTTAAACTAATGATCAGAACTTATATGAAATATAAACGGGCCACACCTGAAAGTCGGCGCTTAAGCCAAAACCTGAGATCGGGAAACAAAAAGGAATATTTTATATTTGTATTTAAATAAGAAAAAGAAAAAATCAAAAATTAAAAATATATAAAACCATTTAGTATAAATTTTTACGAGAATTTAAAATTCGGTAGTTTAATATGTTAAGACAATATACTAAAAGGGAATAAATAAAAATAAATCTTTTAAGAAATTAATTTACGGCATTAAATAGTAATACAAATAATAATAAATTTTTTGATTCAGTTGAGATTTTAAGCGATTTCAAAATACCAAAGCTCTGTCCCGAGTTAAAGTGTTTAAATACACTGGCTCAAAAAGGAGCAGCGTACACACATTTCTCAGCGCGAAGGGTGTACGCGAAATAATAATCAAAGAACTGGTATCTGTTATTTTAAAAAATAACTTCTCAAATTATAGGTAATTAAAAGCTCTTTCCAGCGCATATTATAAATTTTTAAAATATTAAACTTGCAATCTAAAAAAAAACTAATAATCTAAAAATCATGCGCGCGCGAAAAAAGTTTTCTTTAAAGTACTCAATTTTTGTTCCAATTGGAAAATAATGTTATTAGAAAATGTTATTAAGAATTTTTGGAAAAAAATTGATTTTCACCGATATAAAGTTTCCTCGCTGAGGAAGTAATACGAAAAATGCAATACTGGTATTGTTTTGTAAACTGCTAAATAAGCCCTTTATTTTCTGCAAAATTACATAGTAAAATCGATTGTTAGAAGGCTTATTTTAAACTATACACTCATTACTATAGGAAAACGAGAAACTACAAGAAACTATTCCACATCGAAAACAAAACTTTTCTTTAATACTGTATAATGCTTTTTAAATTATTTTAGCTATTTGTAAGATTTTTATCGACTAGTAAGTGCTTTAGTATTTCACTCTTTAGGTATTTTTGTTTAATACTGTATAATGCTTTTTCAATTATTTTAGCTATTTGTAAGATTTTTATCAACTAGTAAGTTAAAAAAAAATACCTAAAGTTAAAAAAAAATACTAAAGTTAAAGGTAGTTGCTGACTCAACGTCGACTGTATAGGTGGATGTTCTATCTTAATTTCAGTTTGCAGTAGCTAAAATTTTGGTTTGTAATAGATTCTATCTTAAATTTTAGTTTGGTAAAGGTTTTATCTCAAAGTTCAGTTTGGAAAAGGTCCCGTCTCAAATTTTTGGTTGAAAAAGGTTTCGTATTAAATTTTTGGTTAAAATATTTCCTATCTCAAATTTTAGTTTGGAAAATGTTCTAAGTCTTTCAAACACATTTTATGATGAGAAAATAAATTTTTGTTCAGAAGAATATCTTTATATTGAGATCTTTTGTATAAAATATTACATCTCTGCAAGTTTTATTAAACTTCAAAGCTAACATTTGAGATAGATACTTTTTTCACCAAGGCTACTATATGTTGATAAAATAGAATTTAAATTTACAGTGAGAAATATACAATGATTGCCATAACTATAATTTTATCGTGGATTGTGTTTCCTGGTGAAATAATCTCAGAAGACATATTCGAATTTAAATGGATATATATTTTAAAACAACAAATGTTAAATAATGATCTAAACTTTTATCAAATGAAACTGGTATTTAATCAAGAGATTCGAACGGATGATGATCAGAACATCATTTCTAAGAAACTAATGCAAGAAATTCCAGTTACTTTAATAAAAATGAATGATTCTTATTTAGACAGTGAAAGTTTACAGTGTTGTGATAACTTTTCATCTGAATCATTGTATGTCATATTACAGTATGAATACAAATATTCGTTTCAGCGTGTGAAGCACATTTTAGATTCATTATCACAATTACCTTCGAATAACGCACGACCAAAATGCTTGTTGATTTTCTTGAATGGCAAAGATGAATCTGATTTTCTGTTGAAAATAATACTTCGATATGCTTGGTCCAAAAAATTTCTAGATTTTTCAATTTTACAAACTGGAGAGAGTAAAAAAAGTACTATTCTATATTACTTTAATCCATTTTTTGATCGCTTTAACAAAAAACTATTATCTTCCGACGTTCAGATTTTTCCTAAGAAACTAAAAAATATCAATGGATACCCTCTGAATGTTCTTATATTTCATCATTCACCCATGATGATACTTACAATAGATCAGAGTAATATAAAAATCGATTATTTTTATTATCCTATACTGTTAATGGCAGCAAAAATTTTAAACTTTTCTTTGGTATATACTGTAGGATTGGCTGGTAGAGCAAATTTTGGAAATATTTTAGATATTTCAAGTGAACATTTTAAGACAGATTCTGTTAATGTTCTATTAATGCCATCTGGAACAAGAATTCCTCATTCAGCATATGTACCTTTGGAATACCTAATGAGCACTTTTGTGGCTGTTGTACCCATACTTCCTATCTTTAATCTTAAAGATAGTTTTAATGCGTTAATACTTATACTTATCTTTGTATTGTTTATTATGTTTATTACTTATATAGTGAAAGTATTAAAAATTATAAGCGCAGAATTGAAAATGTTAGATATTATTCAAGCAATTTTTGGAGTAGCTATATCTGTACGACTCCAAAAGTCTAGAAATAGAATATACTTACTTTGTATTGCAGCTGTTGTTCAAATGTTTTCTACAAAGTTTTTTTCTAACATTATGAGTGATGCAATAGTCGACAATGAGATTAGCTTTAATACTTTTAAAGAGCTCGACGAAACTAATTTACAACCTTACGTCAATAAGATTCTGTTCGACTCCATGTTTGAGGAGAATTACGATGAACATATACGAAATATTAAACGTAAAACTATCCAGTTGGATGATATATTGCTGTGTTCAGAATATTTAAAATTGGACAAACATAGCATGTGCTTGATGCATATTGCTTGGGCTATAATGACAGCAGAGACTGCGGAAAATGCAGCTGTCATGAAAATCGCCAATCCTACGTTTGCATATCTGCAATCAGTACAATTATTTGAAAAAGGATCACCTTACAAAGATAAATTTCTTGATATTTTTCGAAGGCTATATGAATCTGGACTTTGGCAGCGTTCGAAGGAACTACAAATGTTTTCAGCTATACCGACGCGTAAAAGAAGTAATCTAATGGTGCAAAGTAAATTTATAATAAATCTGACCATACTACTTATGTTTGGGTACACTTTATCTGTCATTATTCTTTTAACTGAATTATTGCAAAAACATTTGAAGACTTATTTATATCAAGTATTTTTTAGATTTCTTTGAATAATGTAATAATTTCGCTATCACATTTAACTTCATATTTAAATATTTCTGTTAAATTTTTAAATTACAAATTTGAATAAAGTTTCTTTTATTGCCTAAATAAAAAATTTGAATATTAAAAAAAAAATGTTTTATCGATATTTATATGTAATAAAAGAATGCATTGTTTTGTATAATATGTGTGAGGTAAAATCAATTGTTAAAAAGGATTGTTTTAAATAAGTTACAATCATTATTGTGTGGAAAATACTAGAAGAATGTGTTTTATTCTGAAAAATTTAGCATTTCTTCAATGTTATATAGTGAAAATTGTAATTAAAATAAATAAAAATAAAGCGTCATAATGGCAATAAGTTTTGGAAAAGCTCATGGTATTTTAAATTAGCTTCTGAGAAAGAAAAATTAACTTTCAAAGAAGTATATTATTTATTTAAAAAATATAAATTTACATAGTAAGTTACACTTTTTTTGTAAATAACAATTGAACTACACAAGATAATCTAAAATTTTTGATTTGAGATCAAAGAATAACAAAAAATCTATCAGATTTATTATCAATTAGAATGTTAAAATGTAGATTTGAATAATAAAAATTGAAAAAATCCATTTCAAAAACTTAGTTTCATCAAAATCGGTACAATATTTCCAGAAATACCGAGCGTGACACACACACAAACATTTTTTTAAAATAGCATATATGGATTCCTGAATGTTTAAAACATACTTCTATAATTTTATCTTAAAATTTTTGTTACAATCGCAAACTTTCCTTTCGGAGGAAGCAAAATAAATAAATAAATACGCAAATATATAGAAAAGAAGAAAAGAATGTAAATGGCTTTCAATACATCCTAATTTTCTGCAACATCATTTCCTTTTTTTTTTTTTTTTTTTCTAGTACAAAACCTTTTTTTTATAAATTTTTAAATAAAATAATTTTAATGAATTATTTCGCATAATACTTTCAAAACATTTTTTAATCAAGCACAAATCGTAAGCTTACAAATGGTAGTATCTTCTCTGTGAGGTTCAAAAATGTAATTCAAAATGTTAGCCATTGTTAAAAGTTTATTCAACTTTGAGATAATTTCCAGTGAAATAGGAATGACCGAACTTTATTTTCACACGCTCCTGTATAAGTTTAATCCAATCAACTTCCCCATTCAACCAACTTTTAATTTACCAAAGCACATGCATAATTTAATGACTAGATTAGATTTGGCAACTCTAAAGTATTATCTCCGGCGTTGCAGCACTATTTTAATTGATTTTAGAATAACCAACAATGTACAATTCACTAATTCGATCCGACTGGGATAAAAATGCTACGTCAGTGCAGATGTCTACGTACACTAAGAAGATTTTACTATATTAAAGTGAACTATTTTATTGAATGGAATACCTAAATTTTGGTAGCGTTCCTATCGTCAAGAAAGTAAATAGAAATAAGTGCAAAACGTTACATTAGTGAATTTATTAAATCGTAAATAGTAGACAATGTCGAAGCATTATATGAGATTGCATTTCGAAACGAGTTTTTAAATAGCGAGTCACGCGTCAGAAAATGAAATCTCAGTGAAAAATTCCACGTTTTCTGAAAATATATCCGTGACGGGAAGGTTGCCAGACACCTTAATAATTCAGAGGGGGGAGGGGGGCGGCAACAGAAATCACACGCTAAAGCCTCAAAAATGGAAAAATTTTTGGGAATGTCTTTTCCAGAAAAGTCTCGTAAACGACTAAAGATAGAAAATAAACCCGCATAAAAATATTATACCCATTCCAATTGCAAACAGAAAAATTTAAAATTCAATCGATGCAAACAGCAATCATCTATCCTTTTGTACTCTGACCGTATATCATTCAATAAAATCCACATTAATTTAAGCAATCTGGACTATCAATTCTTCGCATAACAGCTGTTTATCCAGTTATCGATCCCGTTTCAATCGGCCACAACGACGTTAATCTCGTAAAGGCTTGAAGATTGATAATTAAAAATCAGCTGGAAGGCAGGATATGCGCAAGTAAGCGTGTATAAAACTCTCAGGGCCGCGTCCTTCCATTTCAATGTGTCTTCTCACAGGGCCGCGCAGTTTATTTACCCCACCAGAAATATGCTTGATTTACGGGATATACGTGTATACCGCATCAAGCTCAAGTTCGCGTCGGCGACGGCGGCGCCTCGTAAAACTGCAGACCGCAAGACTCTAGGTCCGCCCCGAGATTCAAATTTGCATCGTAAAAGTAAAGAGACACGCGCACTATATTTCTATATAGCCATAACCTCACTTGGGTCACACCCACACGCACACACACACACACGCACTGCCCAGGGCGCGATTTTACGCTTCGGAACTTGAATTGCCCGCTGGGGCTGCTGCTACTCTCTCCTCGCGCTCTAAACTTATGCCGAAGATGATCGGTGCGCGCGGCGTTTCTTCTTTTCCCAAGTGCGCTCAAACTCTCATTTCACTTGAAAATTCGAGACACACGGGCCGGGCTTGTGCGCGCGCGAGACCGCTTACCTATATAATACCGTATCGGTAGCGCCGCTTTAATACACTTGCCCCTCCCCCCCTCTCTCTCTCTCTCTTCGTCTTGCACTGCAGGCCACGCCACTCGAGATTCATGAGCTTCATATATATGTATAAGCGTGAATGAGCGATGAGGCGGTCCTGTAACGTTGACTTTTGTCGCTGAGAAAGTATTGCAGTTAAAGGTCTTACATTTTTTTTTCTTAGAAGTTTGGAATATTGAACTTATGATATTTGTAGATTTTTATGGTGCAGGACACATTTTCTGCAGCTACGACGAAAGCTTAATTCATTATTATCATTTATGGCGTAGCGTACCTATAAATATATTGCAAAATTCAAAATTGGAAAGTTCAATGCTCAGCAACGTATATTAAATAAATTGTTAACCATTGATCAATTATGTTTTTATATGGCTTGTATAGGTGGCTCCTGATTACGCTTATTTCGAATGACTATATACTTTTTTACTATCATCGTAAACGGAAAATCTGATTGTACATACCTTCATTTAATCAATACTTTTCCATATTAGAAAAAAGCGACTTTATTAAATAAATATTTACTAGGGTTAACGATATTTCTACAGATAAGGAAAATAATGATATATTTGTAGAAACAGGTTAAAAATTCTAAAACGGTTGAATCATGTACAGTTATTGGTACATATAGGAACTACCATTGAGGGAATTCTCCTTTATATTTCTTAACGTATTATACTTACTATCGATGCATTAATCTCTCGATACATGTCTTGTCATTTGAATTATGCTTCCATTTATAAATGATGAGAAACAAGAATTTCCGTTTACAAAATGTAGTGCACTTATTTTCTTATTCATCTTATTTATGTTTATAATATATTTCAGTCCCGTACATATCTGAATATGTAATAAATTATTACTTGGAATTTAAAATTCGAGGGTTCTAATGGAGGAAGTATTTGTTCCAAAGATTATATAGACTCATAATAACAGCAAATGTAATAATTAATTAACCACCAATTAATCAGAGACGCAACAACTGGGTTGAAGTTTGGGGACATTCTCTAAAACGGGATGAACACTTGGATCCCCCAATTGTTAGTTACCTGGATTTCAATCATTGAAAAGCATGTATTTTTTTAGATTTTGCATGTAAAATTCGTTTTTATGTATAAAAGTGTTTCTCGCGTAAAATAAAGCTTTACACGTTGCTGTACGAAGTGTCAATTTTAGACATAACAAAAAAAATGTAAAAAATAAATTTCTGACACTACACAATAGCAAAAAAATAATATTGAAACTCGTGCTTACGTTTACCGCACACTTTCTTCTCGTGCATGAAATCGAATTATTATGAATTATTTGAAATTTCAATATGTTTACTCAAAAGCAGTACTTAAAAGTAATTTTATGGTAATAAGATCATTTGCATTTAATAAAATATGACGACCATTTACTCAACTGAAGTATTTAGCTAATGAAAGAACTGTCTAGGGATTTATTCAAGACAACGATGTAGTGGTCGAGTTCGTCGAGTCTGAAGGATCATCATAAAGTAATTGCAGGAGAACGTGACCAAGTTAATGGCCGATCAGCTATAGATATCGACGGTAGCCATAAAAGAGGATCACATTAATCCATCTTACATCCTTGCACATGTGCAATATATAATACATGTGCATAAAATATACACACGTGTGCACTACTGTCGAACGAGGTTGTCTGAGTGCCAGCGGCTATATGTACTCACTTTCTCCTTTGTTTCCGTCAAACAGTTTTAAAGTTTCAATTTTTTTTTTTTTTCCAATAACTTATATCCTTAAACTTATCTATTGCTTATTCATATGCAGTTCGTGTAATTTATGTTGCTGCCATTTACCGCATTCGCTCCAACGAGAAAAAAAACTGTACCACATAATATCGGTGTCATTAAAAATTGCAAATAAAACGGGAAATTGATCGAGGCCGGTGTCCGTTGACAAGTTAATTCATTCATAACAATAAGAGGGAATTCCGGTTAATTCAATGGCTCGAAAACCACAACTCACCGTGTGGAAACGAGTGGAGAATGCAAATTTCTAAATGTGCAGTCGCGGGGGCCGCTTTCATTCCCGCGAACTTCGCCATTTGTCGCTCCGAACCCGCTCTATAGGGACTGCTCGATTTCAGGCTGTACGTATAAAAGTGTCCTTTTGGTCGTGTTGCTTTAACTTTCTCTTTCTCTCTCGGCCCACGAATTCTCTCCCTCTCATTCTCTCTCTACCACTAATTCTCTACCGCTTTTCCTACATGCGCTGATGAATTTTGGTTTTGCGATAAATGCTGTTACGACCTCAAATTGTATTATTGTTAATTATTGACAATTTATTCGCTGGATTATTCAGAGCAGACTTAGGTCTTTGTTACATAATAACTTTAACTATTATACTTTGAGCTTCAGATATCATGAATCGTATGACGTATTAACATTTAAGTTCGGAAATAGAATTTATTATTAAATATCGTTTCCACCCTTTCTACTATTCAAATGATAGAAAGTTCGTTCGAGAGTTGCAAAATGACGTGAAAAAAAAACAGGCTCGCACTTAATAAACGCCTCTACATTGCCTCCTTTACTCTGACAAAAAGCGCACTTAACTTAAGTGCGCAATCCCCCATCGCACTTGAACAAAAATTTCCCGTCATAGTGCAGGTCTAATAAAGCCGCAAATTTCGGCCTTACCCGCGGAGACTAGAAAAATATACAGTAAGTTGAGTTTTCGGTACTTATTCTCTCGCTTTTGCCCCCTTCATCACACTCTCTACACTCTCTCTCTCTCTCTCTCTCTCTTGGAGTCTCGGCGCATTTTCGCGCGCCGCACAATCCGTGCACTGAAGAGATGAAGACCCTTTCCTCGGCCGTTTTCCCTCTTCTAACCCGACTCGCGACGTCTACCTCTTCATCCACTAATTCTACCCTTCTCACTTCTTTCACAGCTCTGCACGTTCTAGTATGCGCGGCGTTCCGGTGTGTCCTCGTTCATCCATTCGCTATTATCTCTGGTGCACCGCGCGGTGTGGCGCTTGTCCCTCTCTCTCTTTAACTTTCGATCTCTCGCTGTAAATTTTACCTCCCCTCTCTTCCCAACTAATTGCACTATCTATCTCTCTCTCTCTCTCTTTCCGCGCTCGTTATCTCCACTTCTTCTCTTCTCCTTCAATTCCCTTATCCCTTTTTAGAGCTATTACCGCTTTAACAACTCTTTTCCTCCCGCATATAGGTATATAATACACTTTTTTTTTATCGCTCTTGTCTAATATTTCTTTCATATAGAGTAATCCGTGCAGCTGCACACTCCGGTCTACTCCGTCATTTTCCCTTCCTAATATCTCTCTATATCTCCTCTTTGCTCTTTCCTAGTTCTCTTTCGTCCTGTTTTCGCGATAGGTACTCTACTGTGAAATAAGAGGCTGTGCGCGCTGTGCACTCACTCTCGCTCGGCTTGCCTTCTATATATACTATATAACCTTTCTCTCTCACTCTTCCCCTTTTTTCGTCTGTCTCGCTTTTGAGGCTTTCGCGGTATCACCACCGCCTAGGTATTAATTCGATCGATTCGCGAGCGTCGCTTGCAAGCTCAATCCCATGGCTGCCAATGCCTACCACTACTACTACTACTACTACCACCACCTGATACACGCGCACATAACATACGGTCCTCCATCCGCGTCAAGATATATATATATATGTGTATATATAGAACTGCAAAAAAGCGAAGTAGAGAGAGGCTGCTTTACCTATATATGTGCAGTGCTGCCGTCAGCAGTTGAATTGCATCCGCTACTGTAGCGCAGAGTATATATATCTATACCAGTGGTGTATCGGTGTGCAGGTGTTGCTCTTTGATCTAACACCTTTCTCATCCACTTTTTACGTCTCCCAGTAGTATATACGGGAATAGCTTTAGTTTTCCGCAGCTATTCGGTGTATGTACTTCTGTGCACCGCTTGTACTCTCATTCTCTCTCTCTCTCTCTCTCTCTCTCTCTCGCTCCCCTTGCGCGCGGCTCGCCTCGACATTCTTTAATTCAATGCGGCCATGGGGTATGTATAGGATGCATTTGTCTCGTGTTTTATTGCATCTGTCTGAATGAGAATTAGACAGTTCGGCAGGTGGAGGAGGAAAGGAGTAGAGAGTGATAAAACGCGGCGCGAAAAGATCGACGAGAGATAGGAGAAAATATAGTGTCTCGACAAAATGGGATAAATAAGGTTTAGTCGCCCGGGGAGGGGTAAGAAGTGTGCAGAGGAGATAGACGCGAGAAGTGGGCAGTAAATGCATAGGTTGGGGAGTCTTAAATAACCGATTCTAAATCCTACACAGAGTGTTTACGATTCGGTCTACACCTGACCTGGCCTATACCGTGGAATTTAACGCTGCAAAATGCCTCTGGAGTGAAAAAAATCGCATTGGATGCGGGATAAATGAGTCGAGGTTTAAGTACCGAATAAAATTTTGATCGAATTTAACTAAACGTTTGATTGTCGGTCAATTACTGATATAAATAAAGGGTTTCAATTGAGTAATTCCTTTTTCAGTGCAGTTCACGGTGACGATAAAGAGATATAAATATGTAAGTATATTTATTATTGAGATCGAGTATAAATAGTTTTAGATTAATCCAGATTTACGATGTTAACGAAACACTTTTACTTCGTGAAATAAATCTAAATATAAAATTGCTGAAATATAGTAACTGATGTTACTTTGATAAATCATTTCGCTTGAGTATTAATTAATAAGATTGGAACACCATTACTCATACGCAACAGTGCAGCCTGTAAGACATCAATTCTTTGACGTGAACGCTATTCAAGAATAACCTAGGCTTACCAAGAGAGTATCAATCTACATTGAATGACTGATGTAGTTTCTCATACCATATTGCACTGAATTCTTTGTTTACTTTACTTTATCAAAATAACGAAAGATAAATAAATCGGAATGATTCTACAATATTTGCTATCCCCTATCATCGTGAAGATTTAGAACAGCGAAAAAGACGTAATCGTCCACATTATCTGGTAGATGCTAACAAGTCCATAACTGCAGCTCACCCAAGATCATCGGAAAGCTTAGACACTCGCAAAATCGCGTGCTTAAAAAAAAATCAATTATACGATCCCATAAAAAGTCTCCTATAATACCTCCGCGCTCCATAAGTCGAGCTCCACACACACTTCAATTTATTTCGTCATAGTGCGGGGACGAAGCTGGCTGTGCACGAAAGCGCCAGGTGCAAGCCATACTCGCCGTATATATATATGCGATTTAACGACTAAGATGTTAAATCGTAAATTTCGATTAAAGGGACACGATGTTGTCGTACGTGGGATATAGAGGTATTTCTCTCTTCCCCTACTACTATCGTTCCTTTCTACCTTTCTCGCGGTTCACTTTAAAGTCCAGATAAAGACGCGCAGCTCCGGCACATGTATACATATATATATATATATATACGCGCGAGGCCACCATCGTGAAGAATCGTGAAATTTTAATCGATATTCAGTATCGCTTTATCCGACGTCTTTCCCCTGGCCGCTGAAGGAGGCACTATAACTGCATTTAATGGTCGGGTCCGCCTCTGCGCGTCTTATCCCGACTATAGCCGACCGACCACCCGATATATACCTATAATACCAGTTTTCCTCTATAACGCGGAATTAAGAAGATTACGACGGTTGGTGCGGGGTAAGGCGGAAATGAGCCGAAAGCGAGGGGCTAGAATCATCTCGGTTTTGCATAATTAAAGAGATACCGATTGTTTGGACAATTGGAGGAGTGGGCCGCGACTATAGCGCCTATTATGCAGCCGTTTAAGTGATTGCTCCGCTCGAGACGTTAATGCGCAACGGACAGTTAAAGCCGCATGTTTTAAAGTGTATTGCGCGCGCACCGTTATATATACAGATATAATATATGCAGAGTGGTGGAAATTTAATACATTAATTTCGAGGGGCTTTTACTTTTTTAATTATAATGCAAATGGTTGAGTGGCCCCTGCATTAAGTTCGTATTATATAAATAATTTAATCGAATTGAATCGTTTTTAGCACTAAATCCATTATTTTTTTTATGTTGCAGAACTATACAGCATATACACTTGTGTGAATACAAGCGACAGATATTTTTTTTTTCTTTTGCGTTTACGTAGAATCGAAAATTCTAATTAAAGAGAAAACGATGATTTTTTAACAGATGTGTTACAGCTACGGGTATGAACGCCTTGCTTTTATATCCTTGAGAAACTCAAAAACTCCGCGTGTCATACATCGAAGGAACGCGCAGAACTCCTTTGAAAATCAAGGATGCAGCACAACGGGGCGCGGCGGGCACCTTTATCAGCGCGCTAAGAGATGGAAAATTCGTTCAAGGGGAAAAGTCACCGGGGGGCCAAAGTACGTAAAAAGAGTAGTTACTAAGTAGAAGAAGAAGAGCCAGTAAATAGACTAAATAAGAGATGTGGAGGAGAAGGAGGGACGACTCTAAGCGAAGGCGAAAGAACTCCGACAGTCTATCATCTACTTCGCGGCACGTACGAATCTCGTTACTCGCCAGCTCCCACCAACCTCCCCGTCTCTGAACATTCCGGCGGAAAACTAGCTAATTATAAGTTATACAAGCTCATGAACGTGCATTCTCGGGAATTAAGGATCTCAACTCGAACAGAGAGAGAGAGAGAGAGAGAGAGAGAGAGAGAGAGAAAGCGAAAAGCTTCTGTTTTTTTCCAAGAGTGAAGTTGCGGAATTTTTTCAGTCCAGTGCCGCACGCGCTTTAGAAGATTTTCACTTTGCCAGCTGAGCTTTTTCTCCCCTCCCCTACACCGTCCGCCGAGAGCTTTGAAAAAACGCTGCACGCTTAATTAGGCGAAAAGAATTTCAGGGTTGACTCTCTTGGCGCTGCTCTTTTGCGCCAAACTACACGCGCGAAATGTATACACAGCCGAAGCTCCAAGCTGTAATCAAATTTCTTTGCGAAAAAGAATGCGCTCGCGTAATAAGACACAGGCGTGTACTTCAACGAAATTTCGTGTCCCTTTGTTCGCGCATCTTCCGCTGCAGAGGCCAAATAATGTTCTCCATTGTCGTTAACCTGCTTATACTGTTGTCTTTCAAAGCCGTTATTATGTGTTGATAACATGAAAGACAAAACACAATAATCCTCAGATTCTGGGCTTTGAAAAGTCAAAGTACAGTGGTTTGAGATGCCATAAGTTTTTTGCAGTTTCAATTGGAAATACGTGGGATAAAAGTTATCTATTAGGTGCACAACTTTGCTTCCGCCGATTTTTTCGAAAATTTGAGGCTTTATTCTGAAAAAGTGATTAGCTGTTTGTGATTCAAAGTACTGTCCGTCACTAGCCACTACTTTTTGCCATCTTTCGGGCAATTGTCGGATACCATCTCGAAAAAACGATGCGTCTTTTGAGGCGATCCACAAATCGATCCATTCTTTGACTTCTTCATAAGAATGGAAATGCTGCTCAGCTAGGCCATGTGCCATCGATCGGAACAAATGGTAGTCGGAAGGAGCAATGTCTGGAGAGTACGGCGGGTGGGGTAAGACTTCCCATTTTAGGGTTTCTAAGTATGTCTTGACGGGTTTTGCGACATGTGGCCGAGCATTGTCATGTTGCAGGATAACTTTATCGTGTCTCTCTTGATAC
>UELV01179261.1:0-28862 GCA_900490015.1 Megastigmus stigmatizans | reverse complement strand
CTCAAAATACGTCGGATATGATCTTTTTCAGATTTTTTCAAACCTTTTTTTTTAGTTCAAAAAAGCCTTGAAAAAGTTGTTGAAAATTCGGGGTCTTGGTCGTTAATGGGTTAATGAAAGATGATAGAATGTTAGGTATTCATCACTAAACATTATGGATTAGATCTGTATAAATAATTATAAACATATACCCTGGTTGAAATGTTACGGAATTCTTAACCAGTTTTTAGCTAGATTTTTTCAATATATTGAATTTTCACTATTATCTCTGGATCTGGGGCCTGCATAAAAGTTAGACACTATATAATTGAAAGTTAGTTCAAAACTGAAGAATATAATTCGTGATAAATTATATTTGAAAGTATATTGTTCGCTTAATAGCCACAAAACATTTCCATTTGATTAATACGTTGACCAGTCAAACTCGTCAATTTTCTACCAGGGTAATTTCAAAAATATTTAATACTCATAACTTTTAATGACGTTTAAGTCGTTTGAAATTATCAATTTTTTAATTGTGTTCAATTGTGTTTAATTTTTAAAGGTACCTATTTCGTTTGAATGTATTAAGAAATATTGGTATAAATTAAACTCAATATGACATTCTTCAATTTTGTATATCGTCAGTTAAAAAACAGGGTCCTAGACTTGAAACGAACTATATTTGGGTTTTTCCATGAACTGCTGCACTTTTGTAGTATGTTTATTGCTATACAATATTTAAAAAATGAATTGGAAAAAATTAGTGTTTAAAAGTAAGCAATTATTTAGGAACGTATTTTTAGGTGGGTTTTATTAAGAATGCTTCTCAATATCATCGAAGTACCATATATGCTGGGTTTCGATCTACTTATTTTTTTCAAATTCTGACACATTTTTCAAGAGTTTGGTTTAGTACAAATATGTTTCAAACAAAAAATATTATATCAACACCATTTTATCGGTAGTGCTTGCATAATCCACGTATCATATAATATGATTATTCTTCAATTTCCTAAAAATTTAATTCCATGAGTTAAATTTTTAAAGAATTTTGAGAAAATTTATTGGTCTTTTGGCATTTTAGACCGAAAAAGAGAACCCCGCCGAGATCGAAATAAAATGAAATCTGGTGAATCCGTGCGCTTATTCTTACCGACATTTGCAGTTTTATACTATTTTCGTTGAATTTTCAATATTTTACCTTTTTGATTGACTTGAAAAATTGACTTCCACACATGACAGAACAGTTGAAAAATAATTAATTGAAACTTGGGTCTTGCTATACCTACTCGTATGTTTCTACTTACCTAAATTTATTAAGGGGAAGTCGGTTAATCATAGTTACTAATATTTACTGTTTCATATTTTTTTTCATTCAATATTCAATATATTAAAATTTTTCGAGTTAAACTCAATTCTTCGAAGTCGATTTTCTAGAAGTGGCGAGAAATGCGTACTTGAACAGACTTTACGAACAGAAAACGTAAATACTTATACATACCCGATAGTTATGCAATGAGAATTTGCAAACTTTTTTATTAAGTCTTAAATAACTCAGTCCCTTTTTGCCGTTTGCTTATTGTCTTAAATTATAGGATTTGGAAATTTGCTAATAATAAAAATGAACATATCGCTGTAGTAAAAAAAAACAAAATAAACGGTTGGAAAATAGTAAGGAATCGCAAATATGTGGTAGGAGAATGTTATAAATAAATGTAAAATAAATGTTAGCCATATTATTAACCATAAACTTATAAGGAATGTTTAATACATTTCTTTAATTACATACATATACCTAAATTTTATCCAATACTAACATTATTACTAAAGTATTTATCTTTAAAACATTTGTTAAAAATTTTTGTTTTCTTTTCTAATGTTAGAATAGCTACATTTTTGAAAATCTTAGAATCTTCTTGAAATCTTCTTTATTAATTGTATTTAGTAATATTCAAAATGTATTAATTTTGTTAGACTTCTTTCTAGGAAAGAATTTTTACTTTTACTTTTAAAATGTGAACTGTTCTTAATAATTTTAATGCGTGATTTCAGCTGCTTCTTCTGAAGTTTTTGAATAATTTAAATATTAGAAAAGTTTTGTGTTGACGCTTCCTAGTTCCTACAGTTTTACTCACCATAATGCGGCGCCACTTATTGCTTTAGCGGCCGATCATCTCTATTAGTCTATTCCTATATTAGGCTCTTATTATATATACCTGAGGTTCCACGAAGGAAAAATTAAGGGATAAAAAAAATCACCATTAATAGAGACTAAAATTCTTGCTATAACAATAGTGATGATAAGTATTGCCGATTGTCGTCTGCTCCTGTTATAACTCGAGTGCTATACTGGTCCCGGGTCCGGTAGTTCGTTTCGGGTACTTAGTCGGTATGATCTCTAGTGTCAAGTCAGGTCAAGCAAGTGTCCCTACAACCTAACACACATTTTTTATGATTTTGATTCGCGGCGCTGCAATCAAATTTGACTTCCGGTATTTGGGTTTCTTGAGCAGCATTCTTACAAGTAAATAAAAGGAGGATGTAGTTTGAAGGTGTTGTCTTAGGTTTAAAAGAGAATTAATAATAAATAAGTGAAACGTTAATTTTAAAATTAAGAATAATTTAATGTAACTTCTTTTTAACTTACAGTTCAATTATTTGTTTATAATTTACAGAGCTAAAAGATGTCTAGTTCATACATTGTGGAACCCCAAGAGGATGGTTCCAAAAAAGATGATACTCTTATTTTAATGGTAAACGACAATGGTGTTATTTCTGTGGATCAGGATACGTTACAAAGTCTTATTCGTAAGTGCACATGATATTTCATTAGCTTATAATTTTTTAGGTTAATCGATAGTACTAATATTTTTCATCAATGCAAAATTGAATGCGATTATCAAAGAACTTTGATTGTTAAAATTATTATTTTTTGTTTCACAAATTATTTATAGAGTATATTTGAGCAATTCTTAAATCAAATTTTAAAATATGCATATTGTTATTCTATGTTATGGTAAAGCATACAAATGTGGAATTTCCAAATATTCATAATATTCAGATTTTAAAGATAGTTTAGTATATTACTTTTAAGAATGTGATATACATTGAAAAATTGAGTTGTTAAATTTTATTGCAGTTAATCAATCAGATGCTTCAGTAAGCGTAGTGAGGTTAGGTCAGACCGAAGATGATGCTGCAGAAGGAAATATAACTTTAACTGTTGATCCACCACCATTTGTACCACCTGAAACACAAGCTACAAATATTGCAGCAGATCCAGGTGTGTTAGTAGATCCTTTCATGGAAATGGATCCTGAGCAATTAGAGAGACTGCAGACGGCATTACAAAGTGAAGAAGCCAAACAAATACTTGGTGAAAATGTTACTGCAATGCTAGGTAAAATTTTTGTATGTCTTTGTTTAAAACTATCTATCAAAAATTTAATTACTGATTGAATTTTTTACAGACATGTTAACGGTGGAGGAACAACAAAATTCTATACGATATAGTATAGAGTTAGATCACTGTTACACTAGCAGGTTTTCTCCTTCGCAACCAAAACCTGCAGATCCGCTGCCTGACATCAGCTCATCTGACATGGATGAGTCGATGTGTGTAGATCTTAATAAGTCTGCACCTCATAGTTCTATATTATCACCAGTATCTTCCGCTAATATTAATAATGCTTCTATCACACCAATGAAACAAAAGGTTACGTCTATGCCACCAAAGATAGTAAAACAACCAGTTTCAATAGGTGGCCGACCCAGACGAGCTTCCGCTGCAATGCAACCAATAACAACCACTCCAAAAACTATTAGTACTACACGTACATCATTAAATTCAGTGCAACAAGAGAATAAGCTTCACAGTAAGGGTGATGAAGAACCAGATAATGACGAGCTGTTCTCTTCATCAGAATCTTCTGAATCTGAGGAGTCGGATAGTGATAGTGACTTTGGACCTAGGTCTTCCAGGAGAGGTGTCAGAGCCAGAGGAGGAAGGAGAGGCCTTACTACTAGAGGTGGTAGTATGGCTGCTTCTCGTAGACGAGGTACTAATAAGCAAATGGATAGTGAGCAAGTTCGTCGTTTGGATCTAGAAATGGAGGCCGCTGTTAATGCCATGAAGAGTCCAGAGAAAGAAGATAAGATAGAAAAACATAGTCCTGGAAAAGCAAAAAAGCAATTAAAAACTATTGGTGGAAAAAAGAAAGATGATGTACCTGTACCTCCTTCTCCAGTTAGTGAGCCTCCACCTATAGAGACAAATGTTCTACAGACCACGAATCAAGTTAAAGCAAATTTGATCAGTGCTAACATGTTTAAAGGAGATATGATTCTTACCAAACCAGGTCAGGATCGAAACAATCAAAAGGTTGTATTTGTACCAAAACAGATACAGATGAGTCCAAACGATATGAAATCTCTTGGTATTAAGAAGCAAGTGATGATTCCAAAGAGTAAGCTCATAACATCTCAGGCTCCAAAAGTTCCTACAACTAAAGAAGCAAAATTACCATCTCCAACAATAGTAAAAGCAACATCTCCAACTATGCAACCATCTATAATACATCGAGAAACTGTTATGCCAATGGATGTACAAATGGAACCAATACAAAATCCTGTTCAGGCGCAGAAATTAGTTCCATCAGCAACAGCTAAGACAAAGTTAGTGGAGATAAAGAAAGAGAAAAAGAAGACTGATACAAGTTCTGAAACTCCAACTAAAGTAGTTGCTGAACCTTTAAAACAAATAGAATCAAAAACACCAATTGGTAAGTACAATTATTTGTTTTAATTTTATTTGAATAGAAATTCATATAAATATATTTAGAAAGTATTTCAACATTTGTATATATGACTATTTGATTGATTTTAATCAACATGAGATTTTTAAAATATTCATTAGAAATATTTATCTTAAAAAATTAATTACTGAAAATTTTAAATGTTTTTATACAGCATTGAAAAAAGTTGTGAAAAAAGAGCATCGGAAATCTGATACACTTGTGGTAGAGGCACTTGGTCCTGCTTTGTTCTCGACTCCAGACATTATTCGCCGTGTCGGTTTTGCAGGCGAACCGAAACCCCCAGAAAATATTGCAATAACTTCAACAGTACCTTCGCCTGTCGTAAGCAGTGTTAATATGACAGGATTAGCTACTACTGCAGCAAATATTTCCTCGATTTCAACAACAACCATAAATGCAGCATTGCCACCATTACACACAACATTGCAGTCAATGAATACAACATTGCCGTCAATGAATACAACATTGTCGACAATAAATACAGCACTGTCAGCAATGAATTCAACCATGCCTTCAATGAAAGTACCAAGTATGTTAGGCGAACCAATGGAGACGAACATGTCTGCAAATGATTCTGTAAACGATTCATTGGCTGCTAAATTTGATGCCGATACTTCAATGCTATCAGAAACTTTAGGAGATGATAAAATGGATGGCAAAAATGCAATAGCAGAATTGCTTCAGCCAACTCTGGATTCCAGTAAGTTAATTTTTTGTTTCATGAGTAGAATATTGTTGGAAATAGAATGTTGATTTTTAGTTTGTTCTGTTTCCATTAGGTGATTTTGAATGATATAGATTACTTTATAGTGGTTATTATTTTATTTATGATTACTTATATTTTTTATTGACATATTATTAATACACAAATTTTCATTTATTTACAAAGATTTAATTTTACATTTTCATATAATATACATTCACAAGTTAATTGCTAAATGTTATGAATGTATTTAATATCTTTAATATCTATAATTTTAATTGATATATTAAATTATCAGCTAATGTAGATACAATAATGAGTTATTTGTACAATTTCATGCAAGGCTTTATATTTTTGATTTGTCTTTTATTGTGCTCTTAAAATCTTTTTGCATTTAAAAATTTTGAGTTAATGTTTGCCCAATTTTCATTATTTTTCGTTAGCATTGAATTCTACTCCATCTAAGGAAATTCCTCCAGCAATGGAAAAAACTAATAGTTCAAAACATGTTTCTGAAAGTAAGTTTTAATTTGAGTTCTTTTTAGATTATGTATGTAAATTTTCTACTGTATTTCTTTTTTAATTTTTTATGTAGTTAGCTATGTATTAGTAGTTCTACATAACCACATGTTAACTGTTTAATAGGTTCTGATAAAATACAGTAAATAGTAGTTAATTTATTTTTGTATTGTAGGTGGTATTGAAGCTGATGAGCACTTGTTGGCAACGTTGGGAATGGAAGCTGCTAAACAGTTACCAAATGATGAAGAATTATTAGCGGAAGCACTTTTATTGCAAGAAACACTTGGTGATTTAGATCATGTAAGTGTTCGTTCATTGGTTTTAAAGTTAGTAATTATATAATACAAGGTTTACAGTTAATAATAGTTATTATTAAAATAATATGACACTATAATACAAAAAAATCTGCTATATTGAGATTTTAAATTTCACATCATAAGTTTTGTAATTAAGGTTGTTCGAGCGCGAGAGTCGTCCTTAATTTTAAACATTTATGTAAAAGTTTCTGATGAAAATATAGTGCAAGAATTAATATTATATAGAAGTAATATACATAAAGTAATTTATTATTCTGAATTTTTTTAACACAAAAATAGATATCTGCAATGGAAACAAAATTGAAGTATTCACTGGCACTTTTTTATTTATTTCTTAATATTTTTTAATTTAAAAGGTCTCATTTTGTTTCTTGATTAATTTTAGGGGATATTATCAATATATAAAAATTAAAAAATTATTAAACCTCGATTAATTAATTAAAGGGCGATGCTCAAACTCGAACCACCTTAGATACTTTAAATAAAAAACTGTAAATTTTTAAGTTACAAATTATTTTGTTTATAAAATGTTGAGCGACAATTAATGAATAATAACATGTTTCAATAATTAATTTAGAGCGGATTGGTAGGTCCAACTCCAGAAATTTCTGATTCAATCTTGTCATCTTCTTTACTGGAACCTGCTCCTTCGATAGTGGAACCTGTAATAAAAGCAAATACTGCACCTGTTGTGCCATCAGCTCCTCCGATAACTCTGGCTCCTCCGCCTGCGTTGGTAGCGAAAGCAGAACCAATTATCAAAAAAAATTGTAAAGAACCCGTTCAAATAATTCGCGGCGGACGAGTTATTACGTTACCACCAATAGAAGCTCCAGCAACTCGAAGTAAGAGATTGCAAGCAAAGGCTGAAAATCAACAGGTTAAAGTTGAAAAGAAGCCACAAGTGCACCAGCAACAACAGCAACAGCAACAACTTAGAGTCGAACCACTTATTATCAAAACTGAAAGAACAACGTATGAATTTTTATATTCGATGTTTTTAATAATTTAATTTATTTATAAAATTTAATAAATTTTTAATCTTAGGAGAACACCCACTCATGTTAGTTTGCAAAAACGAGACATGATTTATGATATGGAAGATGATGAGGAAGAAGAAGAAGATGAGGAAGCTAACTCAGATTCAGAAGATGATCCCAATAGGCTGTGGTGTATTTGCAGGCGACCTCATAATAATCGATTCATGATATGCTGTGATATGTGTCAGGATTGGTTTCATGGAAAATGTGTGCATGTTACAAAAGCAATGGGTATGTAAATATATTTTTTTCAGCTTTTTTGACCTAAAATAATTTTATTTCATTTACGAAAACCAATTTTGAAATTCATTTATTTTTCTCACAAGTACTACTCAATTTTAAACATAAGTAATATTTATAAAAAACATTTAATAAATTTCTAATAAATATTTGAAAACAATGAAAATTTCAATAATAGATTTGAAAGATCCTGTACAAATTTTATGAAATTGGTTTCCGGTCTAGTTTGCTGGAAATGAAGAATAATGTAGTTTATGATATCCTGATCAAAAGGTTCCATGGGCACAAAGTCAAACAGTGACCAGTTTTCGAGATACAGAGGATCAAATATTTGATTTTACATTGCATCGTATATCTATATAAAATCTTTTAATCCTTAATATATGGAAAACCATCCATTTTTGGACTTTGTGGTCATTGACACTTTTACACTATATTTTCAACTAATTTGTCCAACTTCCTAAATCCATTCATTATAGGACTTATAAGAGCCATAATATGACCCACAATTAAGATGACTGAAAATAGAGTATAATACAGTTTATGACTTTCTGATTAAAAGTTTTAATGGTCACAAAATCCAAAAAAATGGATAATTTTCGATATATTAAGGATTAAAAGATTTTATATA
This sequence comes from Megastigmus stigmatizans, assembly GCA_900490015.1. Taxonomy (NCBI): domain Eukaryota; kingdom Metazoa; phylum Arthropoda; class Insecta; order Hymenoptera; family Megastigmidae; genus Megastigmus; species Megastigmus stigmatizans. The sequence continues at coordinate 20,610 of UELV01179261.1, read as the reverse complement.
GATATTCTGTGCAATGTAAAATCAAATGTTTGACCCTTTTTATCTCGAAAACTGGCTGTTGTTGGACTTGTGCCCGTGGAGACTTTTGATTAGGATATCATAAACGACGTTATACTATATTTTCAGCGAATTTGACCGGGAAACAATTTCCATAAGGTTTGTGCGAAGTCCTTTCTAAATGTTATATTATAACCGAAAAATATTTATTAAAAATAAAATATATTTTATTACTTTATTTTTACTGTTTTATAAAAGTAATATTAAATTATGTATATGTGTGAATTTATAAAAATTGTAAGAACTAATACTGATTTTATTCCAATAGTACATTCCATGAAATAGAGAATGCGAATATTTTTTTTATTTAACCTTTAGCTGCCACACGCGGTCATATTGCTTCTAGACTTTTTTATCTGTAATTTAAAGTACCTAGTTTTTCTTTGAATTTTCAAATTTTTTTTATTTAATTTAATTTTTTTATTAAAATAACATATCACTCATTAAAGTAAGCTCTGAACATGAACCAATAAAAAATCAACTCGAAATATTAAATAGTTTTTTTTGCAATAACAATTTTTTATCGCTAAGGTCACGTTGTGGCAGCTATGTTATGCCAGATAGGTGTCGCAGCTAAGGGTTAATATTTGGATAGTTAATTAGGTTAAAGCTATTTATTTGCATTCTTTCTTTTTTGAAGTAAGCACAAATTATAACTAATGCACATCGCTAAAGTCATTGCTTTACATGGATGTCCATGTTAAAGTATATTTACATACATATGTGGTATAATTCTTTAAATGCTTTTAACTTTAAAAATTAGTTCTTTTCAGATTCTTAAAAAATCTTTTTCATGCGAATTTGATAGAATATGGTTTTTAAAGCTTAAGGGGACTAGCTGGTGTTGGTCTGTAAAGGAAAACATTAAATTTGTCATTAACAATGTATCTTTTTAAGAGGAAATTTTTATTTACCTATAAACAATACTTTTAGCAGTTTTTGAGACCTGCTAAACCTAATTATATCAATTCAATTTTTAAATACTTGCAACCCAATATATTGGGTCAGAATGACTTTACCACAGGGTTCCAAAGCCAAATCTTGATAGATCTGTATGAACTTCTTTTTAAATTAAAGGTATTTTAATTTCTTATAAAGTCAATTAAACAGAATTTCGAAAAATTTTATATATTTTTTTAGTCCAAATTGTGTTGTCTTTGAATTTTCTTAAAATGTGCTCAGCTCATTTTGTAGGCATTGAACTACCTTTAATTTAAAAAAAATGTTTCTGGACCAATATACTGGGTATTTACGAATTGAATTCATATAATTAAGTTTAGCAGTTCTAAAAATACTGATTAAAGTAGTGTTTAATCAGTAGAAAAAAATTCCTTTTAAAAAATGTATTAAAGATAAATAGTTATTAACAAATTTAATATATTTTTTAACAGGTCCACCGGCTTGCGCCCTTAAACGAAGAATGAAGGTTTATGTATAAAAGCTATATTTGGCCCCGCAGTAAAACACGTAATTTGGTTTCATGCGGTGTTTGTCATAGATTTTCGATTAAGATTAGTATATTTCGATACTATATTTCGATACTAGATAAAGTGATTTTACCCTCGAAAAGGCTACACGAGGGTAACATCTATTTCTCGCTCAGGTATCGAATTTTATGTTACTACACAATGTGTGAGAAGCTCAAAACGTATGCATCTTTTTTCCGGCGCGCGATAAATTCAGCTTTTCGCACGGAGTGTCATAAAAGTAATTTTGAACTGAAATGAACCATTTTGTTGGGGGCAAAACTTCTGCTTATTGAATATTCCAGAAAGAAAACGATATGTAAACGAGCATTTGCACAGATGTTTACTCCCGATGTGAACAGGGTCCGATTGAGGACGTTAACCATATTCAAAGTGTCAATTTTCATGATTCATTTTCACGAAATTTAGCTATCGTATTCTGGGCTGGAGTACCAATGGCAGAGGTTCCAAACCGACCAAAATTACTTATTTCAATCTAGAATCTATAATAGATACCAAATAAAAAGAAATTATGCGATTTGTAGTGGCGACGGAAACGGCTCTTATGGACCCTTTTTCTTTGGGAAAAGCTCTTATATCTTATGAGAAAAGTTTACATAAAATTTTAAGTGAATATTGTTTAAAAATATTTTCCGTACAAATAAAAAAGATATTTCTATTCACATTAATGATGTTATTTTTTATTAAATTTACTAAACTTTTAGTACTTATAGTTTGCTTTTAGTTTCTGAAACTTGGATTAAAAATATTAGTCATAAAATTTTATCATGATCAGTCTTTAATCTTCAATTTTATGCCTTAATGCCAATCATCCTGAAATAAATTTCTGCACAATCTTTTCTTTTTTGTTGTACTGATTGTAAGAGGATTAAAAATATTTACGGTTTATTCCTTAACATTTTGCTTAAGAAGGTTCCTCTGGTTAACAATTTAACAAATGGATTTTATTCATATTCATAATACAAGTACATATTGACTTAAATAAACTGTGATTAATTTTTAGAGGACCGATACGGCCTATGAAACGAGAAATTAAGGGGGTATCAAAGCCCTACAGTTACCACTAAACTATTTTACTAATCGAATCTTGAATAATTTGTTATAACTGAATATATACTTGAAATAATGAAACACCCAAATAAAGGTGCATTTCGTCTATGAATTATCTACTATCTGGCAAAGTATTAAGAAAATATTTTAAAGATACTCTAAAAAATTCTTGTTCCGATAAAATTCACTTATTACGAAAAAAGAATTTTTGAAGGTGTCATTGAAATATTTACTTAGAACTTTACTAGACGATAGATAATTCATATACGAAGTGCACCTGTATTTGGGATTTCCATAATTTGAAGTATTTATTTAGTTGTAACAAATTATCAGGATCCAATCGTTAAAACAGTTTGAGTGGTAACGTTAGTACTTTGGCACCCTCTTAATAAACATTCTTTTAGACATTTAACACGGAGTCTCATGGAAATTGACATAATTTTGAACTTTAATCAATGACCATGATAAAATTAACAAGTCCTTTTCAGCAAAATTTAAGGTAATGAAGAAACAAAATTTGAGAAACTTTTTAAGCCCAGAAAAAAAGTCTATTCAGCCCCTTTGAGAGTCAGAATCTTGAAAAGATCATGATAAAATAGATGATTTTGAGGAGATTAATGGACGTAATTAGCTTATAAATAAATAATATTACTTTTTACGTTGCAAAACTTTGCAAGATGGCCGCAATATTCGATTTAGACTCTATATTGATATGCTATTCCAGAAGAACCTCCTTAAATGACTTTCAACTAAAAAACTTGATAATAATCTGTTGAAAGGGACATTTCACTAAAAGATCGTTTTTCTTTTCAAGTTTCGACGCTATAAGCCCTTTCCAAACATGATGAGCATGAAGATCTTAAACTACAATTAACTTTCAATTTTGAATAACATTTACTTTGCAAAGGTAATAAAAATTATTTGGTAGTAAAAAATGATAAAAATATTCTTCAAATAATCACTTTATTTTAAAATGCACAGCAACATTCGGTAAAGTACTATTCAAAGTTGAATGCTAATTATAGTCTAAAATGATCATCATTTCTAGAAAGGCCATAAATTTCTACCCAAGAGTCATAGAAAAGAAAAAATAGCTACAGCGTTTCCGAAAATTAAAAATATCACCTTTGTAATTTCCTCGTTAAAATTGGTCTAGGAGCAATTTTAAAAAAGTTATAAGTTTATATAATATATTTTTCGAAAAATGCATGATATTTAAATTTTTTTCCAAATTTTTTTTCCTAACTTTTAATTTAATTTGAATGTGTATTGATCTTATTTTATTCACTATGAGTTCAGATATTTTTTTTTTTAAATAAGATTAAGAAAACGTAATACAATTGCTATTGATCTTTATTAACGTTTTGTCAACATTTTCGGTACTATTTATACGAGATATAAGTTAAATAATATTAATTTTCAAGTAAATTATTAAGCATGTGATTGTTTTGAAAGTGAATAGAGTTTGTTTAATTTTTCTTCAACTAATAGAGGAATTTTGTTTATCAACGATCGTGAATGTATTCTTTTCAATAATGTTGGTAACTGTAGTTTCTATAATATCCAAGATCTAAGAGATTACAACGGTATTGAAATACAGTGGAATTTAATCTTAGTAATTCTTTAAACTGAAGAAAATGAGGAAAAAAAATTATTTAGTTGTAAGGAAAATTTTTATGAAAGTGAATTTCTTATTAAATCTTGAACGTAGTTCTATCATTATTTTCGACAGGTGAACAAATGGAACATGAAGGTGTTGAATGGGTCTGTCCTAATTGCTCAAAAAAGAAAAATGAAGAGAGTAAATCCAAATCTACGGCAAGAAGGCAACGGAATAGCGTAGATGTTGTACCAAGTGAACAAACTCGAACTCCATCCGTTTCTAATACTTCGGCTACAAGTGATATAAAAGTTACTCCTAATTCTGGAAGGAATATGGGTACTTCTACTGGAGTGACTCATTGTGTAGTGTGCAAGAAGGAGGCAAGAAAATCTAGTATTTATTGTTCTGATATATGTATTTTAGCACATGCCAAAGTAACATCTACTAAAGACAAACCGCAAATGGCAACGCAGGCAAAAACGCCGAAGTCTGAAACGCCAAAGTTAAAGTCCGATGTCAGAATAATTGTTTTCGATAAAAAGACTGGAAAAGTTTTAACTGGTAAGATTTTGATTTAAAATTATACAATATATTATTATAAGCGTTAAGAAAAGCTTTCTTTAAATTTGGGATTATAAGAGCTTTCTTTAAATTTGGGACGGAATTTACTTCATGAAATAATTATTTTGAAACTATGGCACATATATGATAAGTTAAAGAGAAGTAAATGCTATATGATTTTCTCAGAAACTGAATTAGTAATTTAAATTTATAATAGCGAAAAATAGGTGTCAAAATTTGTGCAGAAGTATTTTTGAAGTTTTTCAGCCTCGAGTTTTCTTAATATTGTACATAGATTCTTCTATATTTGATATCAATTAATTTAATTTTTAATTTTAGCAACATTTGTTATATTATTGGATAAAAATTTTTTTGGATACTTAAAATTTTTATTTTTATACTCCAGGTGCAGATGCTCCAACAGCATCAACCTTAAAACCATGGCTCAAGGAACATCCGTCATATGAAGTAGTTAAATCTAATAATTTAAACACAATACAACTGGGAGGAAAGACTGTCACAGCTATTCAAACCCAAGGAATTAAGACTGTACGTCGTTCAGACTTTATATACATCAGTGAAAAGAGCAAAAGCAAAAGCAAAAATAAATTTAAATGAATTTAACGTTCTAGAGGATACTTATTTATCTCTCTATTATTATTAATTCTTATACTAACTAGATTTATTTACTTATTTATTTATTTATTCACTAAGTTAAATATTTATTAATTTTGTTTGTAACTTTTTGGTTTTGATCCTATTTTTATAGAATAAAGTACTTCAAGGCAGCAAGACTCCTGGCCAGGTAAAAATGGTGTATTCAAAAGTAGCTGGTTCGAAGCAAACTGTTTTGGCACCAGGCACGAAGAAGGCCGTATTTTTGAGTGACACTCCAATAGCCCGTTCATCTGCTTCACCTCAGCATCGATCTAAACAAGTTGCAGCTACAACTTCCAGCAAGACTCCAACATCTCACCTCAAGCAGACGACTATCAAAACTCCAGTACAGCAACAACAATTACAGCAACAGCAACAGCAACAACAGCAACAACAGCAACAATCACAGCAGCAGCAATCACAGCAAATACAGCAGCAGCAACAACTGCAACCTCTTCAGAAGCCAGCTGCAACATCTACACCTAAGCAACTTTCAACCAAAAAGCAGGAAGTGAAAGCTTCGACCTCACAACAAAAACCACAGCAGCAACCACCACAACAACCACCAACGCCGAAAACTCCAGTAGCTACAAAAACTCCACCACCGAAGAAGCCCGACACTGAACCAATCAGAGTGAACGTAAGGAAAACCCTTGCGGAATTACTCACCACTCGTATAAAGGAAGCAAACGATCTGACTTTGACAGAAGAGGAAATTCTTGAATTGGCTGTACAAATTGAGTTAGAAATGTACAAATTCTTTAAGGATACAGGTGCAAAATATAAAGCAAAGTATCGTAGTCTGGTATTTAACATAAAAGATACAAAAAATTTAACGCTCTTCCGAAAGATTGCCGATCGCTCTTTGACACCCGATGCCGTTGTTAAGCTAAGCCCTGAAGAAATGGCAAGTCAAGAGTTGACCGAATGGCGAGAAAAGGAGAATAAGCATCAGCTTGAAATGATCAAGAAGAACGAATTGGAATTAATGGCACAAGCTAAATCAATTGTTGTAAAGACGCACAAGGGCGAGCAGGTGATTGAGAATGACGGTACTATCGACCACGTAGATCCCAAGACACCTGTTCAAGACATTGTGACCGCATTAAATAGTGGCGAAACGATAAGCTCGACTATGGAGGAGGACATTAAGTTGAAGGAAGATAAGTTAGCGGAAGAGATGAAAAAATCCAAGGCCCTTGAGGATGAGAAAAAGAAAAAGAAAGAAAAGGAGCGAGACCGAGAAAAACGTCGTGGCAGGTCACGTGACAGAAGTGGTAAAGACGGTAGCAAACGCGACAGAAGCACCAGTAAGAGTAAACATAGACACAGCAAGGACAGGGATCGTAGCAGGGACAAAAAGTCGAAGAAAGATGGTAAACATAAGGACAGGGACCGTACAAGAGACAAAGAGCATGACAAAAGTCGGGATCGAGATAGAAAGAAGGATAAAGATAAAATCAAGGACAAAGATCGGAAAGATAAGCATAAGCGAAGTCGGAGTACTTCTAGGAGTCATAGTAAGAGTAGACACAAAGACCACAAGGATAAGCATAAGAAGGAAGAAGACAAGAAGAAGGAAGTGGCGAAGACTGAAAACGTTACAACTATTGCGGATAAACCAATAGAAGACAGATTATGGAGGCATATAGAAGATGAGACGACGACCAATACTCTCGACGGCAATGAGTCGGATGTCTCGGACAGAGAGCCAAGCTCGACGGTGACGATCAAGACGCCTGACATTAACGAAGAGCTCGAGAAGGAAGTCGCTGAATCCAAGCCCGGTGAAGAGCCGAAAGGATCGTCGACGGTGTGGCGTGGTTTCGTCTGCATGCCCGACGTCGCCAAGTTCTTTGTAACAGCACAGAATGTCAGTGGCAACTCCAAGGAGCTTATGGAGAAGCTTCCCGACAGTTTCGACGTAGTGGGTAGGATACATCCCTACTCAGTGTGGGACTACATCGGTAAAATGAAAAAGACCGCCACCAAGGAGATTCTCATCATCAGGCTGACAGCGACCAACGATGAAGAGAAAATCCCATACATCACCCTCTACAGTTATCTGAACAGTCGCAACAGGCTCGGGGTGCTTGGCAAGATATCTCCTCAGATCAAGGACTTTTACATAATGCCCTTCTCGAATGGTAGTAAGCTTCCTCCGGCACTGCTGCCACTCGACGGTCCTGGTTTCGAGGATAACCGACAGCATCTCTTGCTCGGTATCATCGTCATGCACGGTCGACTGAAGCGCGTGGCTAACGTTCCAGTGCCGCTCACGCCTCTGCCAACAAAGATTGCTAAAAAAGATCAACAGCAGTCGGGCGACAGGAGTTACACACCACCGCCACTGACGAGTGCTGCCCAGCTACTTGGCAAAGAGGAAAGCATAACTCCGCCGAGTTCCCCAAGAGCCATCAGCACAATCAGGATAGTGACGCAAGAGGTAAAGCAGAGCCTCTCCCTTCACATATCCAAAATTGTGCCTGAGTTGTCGTCCAAGATTACACTCGAATCTTCGTCGTCGTCTGATAAAATGCAGTTGGACGATGACGACGAGCCTTACAGTCCAGGTGAACCAGTCGAGGTGAATCTCGACGACGAGGATGCGCTGTCGTCGGCGTCGTCGAGTTTGAAGGTGCCGCAATCGGTGGCAGACACGACGGCTACTTCGCCTATCAAGAACTCAACTGACTTACAGCGTAAGATGGAAGAAATAAGCAGGCAAATCGAAGAAGAGAAACAGCAGATACAGAACATTAGCTCATCTTTTCTTGGAGATGCTTCGACAACTCTGCCGGTGAGAGACTTGCCCAATGGGGCTTAAAACTACCTATTTGCACGCACACAATTTGTAGCGTCTCTTGTTTTCTCGTCGTACACGGTGTAAATAAAAGAATACAAACTTTCTGCGAAGTACCCATTATCCAAATTCCATGTCACATCTTTATCCTGTATAAAACAGTTCTTTGTCAGTTCCTTCGCTTAGAATGTGATAATCTATCTGTGATACTATGTTTTGTTTTGTTGATTAATAAATACAAAGTTTTGAATCTTAAGTTTATTTGCTTATTTTTCATTGATAACTTGATTGTGTATTTTGAATTTAAGCAACGGATATATCAATTTTTAAAGTAATACTTAAACCCTGTGAAATATTTTATTATTAGTCAAAAGCATATTGTGATTTTTATAATCTGATTTGGTTAAGGGTACATGCAAATCTTTTAGTATGACTATTACATTATTAATTGTTGATTCTTAATGAACATTTTTATTTTTCATATTCTGCAAAACAATGAAAACTAGTTAAAAAAAATACATGTTTAAATAATCAATATATATAGATTTTCTTTTATTAAAATTAAAAAGTGGCAAGTTAAGAACTTAACTACATAGAGCATCTTTTAATTTCTGTTATTTTCTCTCTATCTGTCTTAATATATATGTATATAAATATAATAATACTAAATAATGCAAATATTATAAGTTTATTTGTACGATTTCAGGGTTTGGGGCTTGATCCACCAGACAGCGGTGAAGTAGTAGAGCCTTATAGTCCTTCGGATGCAAGGTCTTTTACACCACCACCACAAGGAATATCAAAATTGACTCAGCCCATTCTTGACAAAGTTTCAAATATTACCATTCCACCAAATCTTCAAGAAATCTTGGCAAACGTCAAACGTCAAGAAAGTTCAAAAGTCGATCCATATCTTCCTTCGAAACCTAGTGCAACATTTTTAACAACAGTAAATTCAGCAATGTACCAAAACCCAGAAAAATATTCACCAACGTATAGTAAAACATCTAGTGTAAATCGATTAAGCTCAGAGGTGCAAACTTCTCCACGAAAAGAGACAAAAAGTACTTTAAGTTCGTTAAGTGATTACGATATAATGAAAAAAGCAGAAGAAGAGCTGGCAGCAATGGCAGCTGCATCAGTAGTATCTGCTACACCTCCTGCGACGGTTGTACCACCAGTTTCATCACCAGCAATCTCTGAACCACCTCCACCTGGAACATCATTTGATACACCACATCGGTAGAGTGCAAAATAAAGTGATAATTGTACTGAGTTTGCATTCGAACATTGGCATGTGTAAAATATAAAAAGAAATTAATTTTAAATTTCAATGTCTCGCGTACAAAAAATAGACTAAATAAATCTGTGACTGTAAAATGCAGTGAGTCGGTGTATGGTAAAAAGTTAGAATTAGTATTATAAGGAACATTAATTTTTGTTATAAAGTATAAAAAATTCGTAAATTAAAATATTGATTTCTTTTTCAATTTTTTTTTTTCATAATTGAAAAGATATTATTTTTGAATAATCAGTTATACTGATTCAGTCTCATTAATAAGCATTTCTATTGTACATATCAAGAAATAGACAGTGCTTGAAAGGTGAATTATTAAGACAAAGTATTTTAGAAGTTACTTTTTTCTAAATCGTAGTACAAGATTCCAATTACTAATGACAAAGTCAAAAAAAAATTGCACTTAAAGAGATCTTTGTATGATTGTGATGAATAAGCATACCATCATTAAACAAAGCATTATAAATATTGTTTATTACAAAAAAATTTGCTTCGCATATAAATAGGATGCAATAAATTAGTATACAGTTTACATTTTTAATAGAGCCGATTAATTATTGTCATTGAAGATGTAGGTCATGTATGCATGGATTTTGATGAGATTTAAGATGTGTAATATCAATGAACTAATTAAAAAAGTTTAGTTTATTCATTGTAAATTGACTGTAAAAAAATTTTTTATTTTAACTTGGAACGTCATTAAAAAATAAATATTAAAATAATTAATTTAAAACATTAATTTTTTTTACTCACCATTCTCATCCACCTGAAAAATGTCATATTTTTCTTAGTACTTAACAGCTACTTTCTGAAGTTACATCTCAGTAAACAATTACCTCCTGAAATCCACCAATGTTAAGAGTAGCTGTTACCAAAAAAGCTCTTTTGGTTTGAGATTAGGATAGCACACAATATTGTTCACTGGGATAGCACAGAAATATTAAAAAAAATTTAAGATGAAATAATAACTTACTTACTTCGATTTCTGAAAACAAAACAATTTTGGGCGTGTGAACATCACTTAATGCAATATTTTCGTGATTCAATAAGCACATGAGAAAATTTGTAGCGAATTAAAGAAATTTTTTAAAGCTTAAGCATTTGATACTTTGTTGGGAGTAAGTACTTATAATTTATTCTTCTTTGTTGATAAAGTTGGCAAAATATTGTTCCTATATAATACATTTTTCGGATATCTACCTTTTACATACGTAATAAAATTACGAGATCTTGATATGTTCTTTGATGGTAGGTATGTCGTCTGATCACTGAATCACTCTGATATCAGTGAGATCTGACCGACTTTCGATAGCAACGCCTCCTATGTTTCTTTTATTAACAACGTGCAATCGCGGGTAAATTTTGATATTAAATCAATAAATTGACATCCAAGTAACTATATATGAGTCATTAAAATGACAAAACAGGTTCCTATACGTTCACCCTTTCAAACCTGAATTTTTCCAAAGAGGAAACAGCTCAAAACAATTCTAGAATAATTTATGATCATTAAGTAGTACCTACCTAAGTCAATATTTGTAAAAAATTTATTTAAAATTTTTTTTTTTTTTTTATTACAATGGAGTACAGTATAAACTTATAACCTTATTATTCAATGTGGAATAATTCAGTTGCATCTAACCCGTACGTTTATAGGTACTGCAGTTAAAATTTATGTTTATTTCACGTATTTTAATTAATATATCTCTAGAAAAACTAAAATTATATAGTGAAAAATAACATTAAATGTTGATTATATCAACGAATATTAATATATATATTATTTTCTATGTCAAAGATATTTGGAAGGATTTTTCATTATTGTCTGTATAGATAATAAAAACTAATAATTATATAAAGCCTAGAAAATTTTTGACTATTCTTACACCGACGGAAATTTTGACACGAAATAAATTTTTTATGCTACAATCAATAACCCAGTACTTATTATTTTTATTTTTTAATGATTTTATGTTGGTCTTTTGCTGAGAGACCTTATAATTATTTATGTGTGCAAAAAAGTAAGGTATATACAAGTATGTCAAGGTATGCTAAGATGCATAGGTTCCAATTCTTCCAAAGGATGTCAATATTTCTATTTCCACGGAGATTGATTTTAATTTCAGACTATGTGAAAATTGTAAGAATTGTTACAAAATAATATTTCGAATACTTACTTAATATTACCTAACTACCAACATCAAAGAAGAAAGCACTAACTGCTGTATGGCTGCATCGATCGTACGCGCGCAAATCAATCTGTTACATTGCCAAGCTTGAACCGTTTTGCTGCCAGCTATTTCCGGTGAGTTCGTTGGCTGTTGGAATCTCGTCCATTTTTCTTGACACGCGCAATGGGGAAAGAGCCATTTTGCTTGGGAGGCCGACGTGGCGGCCGGCTTGTCTCAAAATATCATCTTAAAAATGACGAATCGTAAGTAGAACTTTTTCCAGAAAATAATATTTTGTTTCGCGTTATAAGTATAGCTTTCGTTTCAATATTTTTTAATTTCTTACGAGCAAAGTTAACGAGAGAACACGAGGCTTTCCAAAATAGTACTTCAGAGTTGTACAATTTTTCGGAGCGCTATCTTCTACTCTTTTTATACACAATTTGTCATGTTAATTATTTTACTTTATTGTTTGAATTTGGTCTTCCGAGTTTTTAAAGAAAAAATATTGAAAAACAATTTTAAAAGTTTTAATCCATTCACGACGGCCACGTTGTTAGATTTATGGTTAGAATCTGCAGATTCTATAAATAAATATTTATGGGGATGACATTTTTTAAAGTAACCCTTATATACTTAGGTTTTATTGATTAACTTTGGGTAATTTAGTTCATAAATTTTTGATAATATAGTTTTCCAATTTGGTACTTAGAAAAATTACTTATAAATTTATTAATACTGATTATTTTGCAAATTATAAAAGTAATTTTAATGATATAATTATGAAATATGATTTAACTAATTTTAAATTAGTAGTTTTTTGTAATTTGACTAAAAATTAATGTTAAATTTTTTTTAGCCATGTGGTTCCTGTTACTTGTTGCTGGAGTAATAAGCACGTCGTTGAGTGCCGATGTGCCATCTTCCACGAGTTCTTATTTGACTGCGACTGATAAAAGTCGTATGAAAAAAGTTTTAGAACCTGGATTAAAATTGAAAGATTTGTCAAATGTACATTTTGCGGTCTTGGGATATAGACACATCAAGGAACCTATTACAAGAGTTGCTGTACGTATTTAAATAAATTAGAAAATAATATTTATACTATTCTTATGTGATGAAAAAATGCTGTATATTGAAAATTAATGATTTTATGATTAGTCTTACTGAATATGGAATAAAATTAATCTTCTAATTTTGAAAGCATCAGCAATATATGTTAATATGATTAATGTTTATATGTTTTAGGAAATATGTGAGTTCTTGATTAAATCATCTGGCGACTCTTCATTGACAACTGAGCAACTTTACTATCTTGCTACTACCTGGAAGTCTCTTGAAAAATGTCAACCGAAATCACTTCCATTGAGCACTCTTACTAAAGTTCGTAAAATTACTTTTACTTTTTATTTTATAAAATCATAATCTGTTGAAATAGTTGATTAAAATGATGTTTTAAAATAACTTTCGTTCTACTGCAAGAGCATTGAAGATAAATTTATAATTCTGATAAAATATATATAAAATAAATTGCCTTGTTAATTATGATTATGCAATATTAATAGTTATATTTTTGCAGGCTCTAACAGCAGTTGTAGAAAAAGATAGTTCTACTATCCCAGAATTATATTATGCAGTCAATGCCCTTGTATCATTTGGTCAAAAGATTCCAGATGCTACAGTTAAAAAAGTAGTGAAGAACTTGCAAACAGCATTAAAAGATGACAGTCCATTAATGTAGGCATTAATACAAATTTAAGAGTGTGTGTGGAATAAGGGTATTGTTCAATTTGATGCCACTGCATTATAAAGCAGGAGTCAATGCTAAATTGAGTTATACCATCATTCCATACTCACTCTTATTGATATCTATTATGATTATGTAGCTTAATAATGATATATATGTATATATTTATTTGTAGTTTGGGATACGTGTTTCATATTGCTGTTGATTTAGGATCAGCTGGAGCATTTGCTTTTAATCATATTGAAGATGCAATTGTTCAAGCTGATGAGGTAGATGGTCGTTTTCTACAATTTGAAGGAGGACTTTCTGTTACTAGTAAGAATTTAAATAATATAACAATTATAGGTATTAATTTGTAAATTTAGAGTTCCCATATTGCAAGGCTTTAAAATTTATTATTTATTTGTTGGTAAATCGTGATATCTTTAGTTTTAATGGTATCAAATGATTTCATGATATATTAAATAACTTTCGTTCTACTGCAATCTTTTTGGAGAAAAATATAGTTTCTGAAATTTAATATTTTTAGAATTTTTATTTAATTTTTATTATGCGTTTATTAATTATTTTCCTTTGACTTTTAGGTTTGCTTGTTAATGGAGTTTTTAAACTTTCTTCATCTTTGAAAAAAAAGCCACCTCTAACTTCTCAGCAGATTGTGAAATTAGCAAACTACTTCTTATCCCGTCGATCTGTACAAACGCCCAAGGGAGCTGTCAATTTCGTTTCCTCTATTAATATCTTGGCAACTAATGAATTTAAGAATCCAATTTGCATTGCATTATCAGAAGATGGAGTTGTTGTTTCAACTAAGCAGCCATTAGTTCGTGTGAAAGTTTGTGATATTCTTGGCAATCCTGTACCATCAATAACAAATGTCATTGCTAATACTGCCACAAAAGTTGGAGATGACGTTGTTGTTATTAGCAAGAAGAATTTCCAGCCAACACCAAATGATAAGTATGTAAATTCATATTCTTCTAATTATTTTTAATTTCCCCAATTATTTGCTGGATTAGCTAATATTACTAATATCAGTTATACGCTTGGGGTAAATTAAATGTTGAATGCCTTTTCTTGCTTTTATTTTCTATAAAAAAAAAAGTTCAAAGTTCAACAAACAATAATATAAATAGCATATTTATATACACTGTAAAAAAACCTTTGTGAAATTACCTACATTGAGAGTAGGTAATCGGAGTAACCAGTGTTGAGAATAGTAAAATTGCTACAATATATTGTAAAATTACATAGCATTTTGTAAAATTACAATATATTGCAGCAATTTTACTATTCTCAATGTTGGTTACTCTGATTACCTACTCTCAATGTAGGTAATTTTACAAAGGTTTTTTTACAGTGTAGTTGATGAAAATAAATGATTTGGAACTAAGGACTTAATTTTCTTTTTCAGAACATTATTTACATTGAACTTCATGTCTACATCATTAGAGCCTGGTTTCTATAAAATCGCAGTATCAGCAGGTTCAGTAGCAAACACAGTAACAGTAAAAGTACTTGCTGAAGTTATAGTTGACTACTTGGAGATTGGTACAGCAGATGCTGATCAAACTACTCAACCCAAATTAGTCAAGTGAGTATCATCTTACTCAATATAATAACTATTTGCTGAATTAATTTAATTTATATTAAAATACTTGTAATCTTTGTTTAGGGTTGCTCATCCTCAAAAATTAAATAAAAAAATTGAAGCAGATTCTCAACAAAAGCTTGTTATTCGCTTTTTATTGAAAAATTCTGCTAAAAATAAACCCATGAGAGTACATCAAGCGTTTGTACGTCTTTCTTCTGTATCTTCAACAGAAAAAGATAAACAAGAAATCATTTTTGTTGCTGAACCAGATGCTTCACATGTTTACAAATTTGATATGGTAGTTAACATTACTTATAGCTAATTTTCATATTGACTCTTAAATTTGAATATTAAAATTGAAAATTTACTTCTACAGCCTGTGGGAACAGCAGCTAAAAATTTTAACTATCAAAATGGAGATTACAATGTTGAATTAATTGTTGGTGATGCTGTTTTGAGTAATTCTTTCCAGTGGACCTTGGCAACAGTTAGTTTGAAATTTCCTGAGCCAGCATCTTCGGAAGTTGTTGAGAAATCAACTTACAGGCAAAAGCCTAATGATTATTCACCAAAACCAGAGATTAAAGTAAGATATAATATAAAATATTTATTTATTATGCCAATGTTCGTTAGCGACAAAAGATATATTATTCTTTTGTAACTTCCATATCATTGGCAGATTAATAGTCTTAGTTGCAATAGAGTTTTTTTTAGTTATATTACTTGAAACTTGTAACAAGTCGACATATAAATATTGCAAATACAGTTTGTTAAAGTATTGGTGTAGAATTTTTGATAATATTTCATTTAATTTTAGCATATGTTCCGTGAACCTGAAATAAGACCACCAGCACTTGTTTCAAATCTGTTTACTGGTTTATGCTTATCGCCAATTCTTCTACTGCTGATTTTATGGGCTAAATTGGGAGTAAACATTTCAAATTTCCCATTCTCATTGAGTGCAATCGTCTTTCATTTAGGACTAGGAAGTAAGTTATTTTATCAAACCTTAATAACGATTACATATGTATACGGATTTACTTTGCCCGATGCTTGACAGGCATTTCGATTCGTAGATCTGTTTGTTTTCAATCGGGCACATAGTAACTGGTGAATTTTTCACAGATGCAAATTTTTACTTTTTTGCATTTGCAGCCCGATATTCTCAACATAATCATAATGAACATATTTAAAAATATTCGTATTAATAGATTTTGTATCTATTCTTTAACCTTATCTATATTTTTCAGGCATATTTGTTCTTTTTGGAGTATTTTGGTTGAAACTGAACATGTTTACCACACTTCAATATCTCCTTGGGCTTGGATTGATCACTTTCCTGTCGGGTAACAAGCTATTGTCACAAATTGCACGCAATCGAAAAGCATCTCGCTAGTTTATTTTATGAACTTGTGAATCGACTGAGTTTCAATTTGAAGGGCAACTTTACTTTGCCCGTCATAATACTAAAAACAGTGTGATATGAAGCATTAAATTATCAGAACAAGCACTTTTTAAACAAAAAAAAAACAGCTATTTAACAAAACTACAGTTTTTGATGTTCAATTTGAAAGCAATTTACTTGATTTTAATAGAGTAGAGTAGAAATGTTGGCAAAGGACTGATAATTCACTTAAAAAGTGTTGTTTTATGAAAGCGCATTATTTTCACTTTGCACAACGTCTACTTTAATGCCTAATTTTTTCATAAAGTTAGAAGGTAAGTGCAATGAGAGTAATACGTTTTATAAACGTTTTATGAATACATACAAATTTAAGTGTCTTGTCGAATAGACATTCCTGTAAAGAGAAAACTTTGTTTTTCTTATACGCTACAAATGTAGCAACAAATGTAGCAAATAAAGTTATGATTTTTTCTACTTTGTACAGATCTAAGATGTGTAATAAAAATATGAAAGAAATTTAAAATTTGTCTCCATAATTTAAAATAATATTAATTTTCATGTTTTATTTAATAAAAGAAATTTAGTTTGTAATCTACGATTGTATTGATTGCTTGTATTTATTTAAATGGATGTGATAATTGCTATAAGTTAAAGTAGAGTAAGATAAAAATAAACAGTAATGTTAGGTTTGCAGTTTAATAAAATCTTTGAAATTGTAAACTACAGGCCTTGTTTTTATTAGATTTTTTTTTAATGTAATAGGTTCTGTAACTTCATTCATGTATAGCTTGAGATGATTTTTTAAATAAATAGTTTCTGCATTAGACTTTTCAACTTGATGTTTTAGTTTAACATTTTCCTCTTCTACTGTCATCACGAGTTTAAAAAATTTTTGCATAGGTAGAATTTGTCTGTAAATCTTAAAAATTTAAGAAAAACATTAAATTTTTTATATTTTATAATTTTTATAATTCTTAATATTAATCTGTTAAAACTTACTTCTTGAGCTTTATTGCAAAATAAGGTTGTTGATGTTTCTTCTAACTCAATTTCATAATTTACAGCCGAAAGCGGATAAAGAGAAATTTTGTTTTGGAACGTTTCATATTTTTGACATAGATCTATTAGAGTCAAAATTTTTTCAACTTTTTCAAGTTGTTGTGTCAAATAATTTAATGTCTTAGTATATTCCACAGTATTTACTTTTAGTTGATGTTTATCTAAACTTTGTTCTATGGAAAAAAATAAAAGAATAAAGTTAATATATTTTAAAAAACTTTTCGTTGTTTTAAGTAATATAAGAGGAATATACATAAAGAAGAAACCGGTCGAGTGCAAGTTACGGACATCTATCGTTTCAGACCTTTTTCATTCAATTTTCAATGTCTTGATGTTTTGCAAGCTGAGCCCAATTCAGTGAACTACAGAGAACTGGATTTAGCTCGAAAAATGTTAAAATATTGAAAATTGAACGAAAAAAGTATGAAACAGTAAATGTCTGTTACTATGCTCCCACCGTCTTCCACAATAAAGAATTTCAATATTTTTCAAGCGCATAAATTTTAATCATAATGTAGGAACGAAGTAAATTTGACAATGCACCTGTCAGTAGTCTGTTTTGTATAGTTAGGTAAGCTTCATGAAAATAATCGCATTCAAATTTGTAATCTGCAATATCTCTATCTGCTATTGCTTCGAATTTGACTATTTTATTCCTCCATTTTGAAATGTCTTCAGTAAACTTCTGTGTGCGCATTGATAGATCAGCAATCGCTATCTGATCCTGGTCATCTTTTGCTTTAATCTTATTATAATCCTTCCGACGTTTCTTAGTACCTATAATAATAAATGGCAGAAAATATTGTACTCCATTACATTGTCTTTATTCCCTAACAAGATTAGCAATCGCATAAACGTACTTTGTTCATAGTCGCGTATTATGATTGAAAGTTCCTCGGAGAATCTGTTCATGCGCCGTCGTAACATTCCTTCCATAAATCTTCGTTCGTTATCATTTTCTTCTTTTCGTGTATCTAATTTCACTGTTTGAAAATAATTTTTTCTGTTAGCGTTTGAATAGAAGAGAATATATTCCTTATGATTATTAATTTTATTATATAATATAAATTAAATTTGAAAAGATTATTACTATTTTTATAATAACATCTATTTGTCTTGTAAAGAATTGGTTAACTAATAAGGATATATTACTTTAAGGATTTCGTAATAAGAAGAATGTTTTTGGGTGTAGTGTATTTTGTGGTTTGATTTATAATTTTCTATTATGTTTTAACAGCTGTAAGATTTAGTATCGAATATTTTTTGATGCGGCATTTGGATTCTCGCAAATTGAATACGGTGCGATTACGAATAAGAAACATTAAAAAAATTTCTTGTAAAAATAAATTAAACTTTCTAAAATCGTTCAAAAACAATCATTTAAATTGAGAGTTACAGATTACAGAATACAGATACAATAATGTATACCTGATAGAAACATGCTTGGAATCCCTGAAATGCGTCATTTTTACTAAAGCGCGCACGCGCGTCTGCGCTAAAATCTTTTTATTTTTATTTCTCCAAAGCGGATAGAAAATTTTTTATCTAATGGTGATTTTTATGTAGGTTTTAATTTGGGTTCAAGATCGATACAATTTCTAGGGATGGCTTTTGAAGATGAAACATTATCAATCCCGGTTTTTGATCTTACCTCCGCAACGCCATTTGTATAGTTATATATGCTGTGTACACTAGAATACTCGTGCAGAAGAAACTCGTGCAAGAAAATTGGAAGGCAGAGCAGCGAAATGTTGATCGGACACTCGCAAACTTTGATAGAATATCTGGGAAATTGTACGTCGAGAGACTGGCGGTAAACGAGCAATCTCGTAAACATTGCGACTCGTAAAAGTAGCATCATTCATTAATTTACTACTCATCTTTCAGTGTATAGGGAGTGAGGAGCTTCGAAGCAGAAAATAAGGGAGAATGTAAAGTAGCAGACAAGGCGATGCTCATCGTCGGATCTTACGGACGAAACACACGGAGCGATTCGATATTCTATGTTTCGCTACAGTTGAGCGGCTCCAGGCCAAAGTGCAAGGCGAACCTCGACGGCCAGCAGCTTACACGTAACGCACTCGAGAAACAACTTGCCGAGTGTCCAATGATAAGTATCAAGGCAGACACGACATTTACGGCCAGCTTTCCAACGATCAACGCCAGCGTATCGCACATCGGCTGGGTACTTTTGTCGAGATTCCTGCGAGAAGAGAACCGGCCGTCATCGGGCGTAGATACAGGAGCCGGAGGAAGCCGCGGCGGCGGCGGCGGCGGCAGCGGTCAGGCGACAGGAGGCCGGTCAGTAGGCGCCAGGTGGGTGGCGAGAAGACAAGTGTTTTAGTACGCGTTTCGGACACTAGAGTACGCGCGCGCGCTCCGTCGAGACCACTATTGAAATCATCTGTCAGCGATCGGATTCAGAGAGCCGACAGTCCGGACATTCCGTGTGGGAACGTGCGCTTAGATGGGCAGTATATAAGACGGTGTACGGGGAGATATCGAGCTATTCTCTCGCGAATATTCGATTTGTTTAGCGAGCGACGCGCGGCCCTGCATCTGGTAAGTTGCTCCTTAACTTTTGTGCCCTACTGCATTTTCACTTAGTCGGCATCACTTTTTTTATTCATTCCTTTGCGAGAGTCAAGTTGCTCAAGTGTGTGTGTGTGTGTATGTGCAAGTGGGTGTTTGTGTAGGTGCATCGGCTGCATTTTTCCTCGGGAGTACCTTTCCCTTTTGATAATTTATGCTTGTGCTGGCCTCTCTCTCTCTCTCTCTCTCTCTCTCTCTCTGCGTATATACCGTTTGGAATATAATCCAATCGGAGCTTGACTTTTTGCCACGTATTAGCAACTCTGCTCCCCGTAACATCTGCCCTTCTCTAAATCTTATTAATTTGGCAACTGTACATCTAGCCGCTTCTTATCGCTCGAGAAAAGCCCTCGGGAGGGCTTTTTCGAAATAGTCGGGGTATTCGAAATTCGTGTGCCCGTGGCGCCAATTTTATTTATCTCTCGCGCTTGTCGCTCGGTCAGTGCGTGTTTGAGAAAGAGAGAAAGAGAGAGAGAGAGAGAGAGAGAGAGAGAGAGAGAGAGAGAGAGAGAGAGAGAGAGAGAGAG